>OX336392.1:476759913-476889820 GCA_946902985.2 Meconema thalassinum
TATGCAGCACCGTCACGTGACTGATGTCCGGCGCATCACGCGCAAGGTCAATGGTCAAATCGTGGATACTGGTGCTTTCATTATTTCCTTTGAGCTTTCGGTGCTCCCGGAGAAAGTCAAGGTAACAAGTTACCGTTGCGACGTTCGGCCTTACATCCCTCCACCAATGAGGTGTTATAAGTGCCAGAAATTCGGGCACATGTTATCCCGATGCTCGAGCCCTGACGTCTGTGGAACATGCGGTAAGGTACCCCACGAAGCGGAAGAGTGCACAACACCATATCAGTGCACTAATTGCCCTGGATTTCATTCTCCTCGGGACAGGAACTGCCCTGTCTTCCTGCGTGAGAAGAAAATCCAGGAGATTAAAACCCTGGATGGTCTCACCTACCAGGAGGCCCGCAAGAAGTACCATACCACGATTTCGCCTTCTCCAAAGATTGATGATAGAGCCATACTACCCAATTTGGTCCCGGCTACCTCATATTTTGTCTCAGCTGTGAAATCTTCTAATGTACCACCGCCATCTACATTTGTAGAGCCCGAAGTTGACTTCAACCCCACCTTCGGCCCTAAAGAAGGCTGTGCGAACGAAGGCTGCTCCGCCCGCACAGCAGGGGAGGAAGTTGAAGACTTGAGGAAGTTGAAGACTTCGTCCCCACCCAAACGGTCGGCGAAAGCCGCGCCGAAGCCGGCGGAGGCGACATTGTCGACCAGGGTCAGGAATAAATCTCCTGTCCCGTCTAAATATCTGAAAGAGGCGGGGAAGAAGGGAGCCCGCACTACGCGTTCCCTTTCTCCTCCAAAGAAGGGAAGCCATCCGCCCCACCACCTGCGGATGCTTCTGCGCCTGGGGACGTTTTGGTCCCCAGATCTTCGCGCTCCCCACGGAGATCCCCCCGCCGCCTAATTGCGTCCAGGAAATCTTCCGCTGAGTCGATTCACTCCACGACCTCGCCTGAGGACATGGAGATTATAGTCGACGTAGTGGGTGAAGATCCTCCAGAGGATAAGTTGTAGCTTGCTGCTCCAACTTATTCCCTAGTTTATAAGTTCACACTATGGCACTGTTACAGTGGAATTGTAACAGTCGATTCACTCCACGACCTCGCCTGAGGACATGGAGATTATAGTCGACGTAGTGGGTGAAGATCCTCCAGAGGATAAGTTGTAGCTTGCTGCTCCAACTTATTCCCTAGTTTATAAGTTCACACTATGGCACTGTTACAGTGGAATTGTAACAGTTATGACAGGCATTTGACAGAGCTCACTCAGCTCATTGCACAATACGCAGCGAGTATAGTCTGCCTACAGGAAACAAACCTCAGACCTGATCACGAGATGGTTCTGAGAGGTTTCAGACTATACTCTAAAGAAGGACAAGACGCCGCCTGGGTTTCTGGGGGCGTTTGTACCTTCGTTCGCTCGGACTGCTACGGTGAAGAGTTTTCGCTCGCCACTCCTTTGGAAGCTATTGCAGTTCGCGTGTCCTTGCCTGCTATGACAACTTTTTGTAACGTGTACCTTCCACCGAACCAGCCCCTTGATATTAATGACGTCTTTGATCTTGTTGATCAACTTCCAGTCCCTTTCCTTATCGTGGGAGATTTCAACTCGCATCACCCCCAATGGGGATCACCATCTTCCTGCCCCAGAGGAAGGGACGTGGAGGGCTTAATTCAGGGGTTGGATTTATCTCTATTAAATACAGGGGAAGCTACACATTTTAGCTTAGCGCACGGCACGTACTCACACATTGACTTGAGTGTGTGTAGCCGTGCGCTGGTCCCCCTATTTGGTTGGTATGTACACGACGACCTCTGTGACAGTGACCATTTCCCGATCGTTCTTACACTTCTGAACCAGAATCCCGTGTCGTTCCCCAGTCGTTGGGTACTTAAACGGGCCAATTGGCCATCATTTACAGAACCCGCAGTATTTGATGATCTGGGATGCCGGAGCATCGATGACGAGGTACAGCACATCACTGACGTGCTTCTTGCAGCCGCCGAGGAATCTATTCCCTCCTTTTCTGGGACTACTCGTCGCAAACTCGTCCCTTGGTGGACAGAGGATATTGCAGCGGCAATAAGAGACCGTCGTCGAACTCATAAGCACTACCGTCGGCGTCCAACCATGGCCAATTTGGTGGCGTTTAAGAAATTTCGTGCCAAGGCACGGATTCTTCTTCGCCAGAGTAAGAAACAATCCTGGGAACGGTATGTGTCGTCTATTACGGCACATACCCCCTCCTCTCAAGTGTGGACTAAACTAAGACGCTTCTTGGGTATTCAGACATCTTCTACAGTACAGGGAATTTCCATTGATAATGAATTGGTTACAGATCCGTACCGCGTTGCAAACCATCTCGCATCTTATTTTGCGGATATATCCGGTTCCGATACATATGATCCTGCCTTCGTGGCTATGAAGCGCGAGGCAGAACGTTTCCAGCCTTGTTTTGCTTCCCGCGCTTCGGAGGAGCACAACGTGCCCTTTACGGAGTGGGAACTCCCAGAGCGCTGGTGCTCTGCAGGGACACGTCTCCCGGCCCGGATAATATTCAAAACCAGATGCTTAAACACCTTAACGATGAGAGCATTCGTTATTTGCTCAGGGCGTTTAATCGTATCTGGTTCGAAGGTGTGTTTCCAGCGCAATGGCAGGAAGGTATCATTATACCTATCCTGAAGCCCGATAAGGATCCCAATTTGACAGGGAGTTACAGACCTATTTGTCTCACTAACGGTCTGTGTAAGCTCTTTGAGATGATGGTAAATCGGCGCCTGGTGTGGGTCCTGGAGAAGCGAGGACTCCTGTCTGAATACCAGTGTGGATTCAGGACGTCTCGGTGTACCAACGACCATCTGGTACTCCTGGAGACAGCCATACAGGACGCTTTTCTCCGGAGACAGCACCTACTCGCTGTTTTCTTTGACCTCGAGAAGGCCTATGACACCACTTGGCGTTACGGCATCCTCTCTACCCTGCATCAATGGACATTCCGAGGTATCTTGCCGGTTTTTATTGCGAATTTTCTGTCTCTTCGCCTATTCCGTATCCGAATAGGGGGGACATATTCGCAATATCATATACAGGAAAACGGAGTCCCACAGGGATCGGTGCTTAGCGTAACATAATTTGCGATTGCCATAAACGGTATAGTCGCTGCTGCTGGTCCAGCAGTGGTACCGTCGCTATGTGTAGACGACTTCGCTCTACATTATAGTGCGCAAAATATGACGGTCGCTGAACGACAGCTACAACAAGCTATTCGGAGAGTGGAACGCTGGACACTAGAGCATGGCTTTCGATTCTCAACCGCTAAGTCCTCGGTTGTCCATTTCTGCCGAAAGCGCACTCTCCATTTTGATCCTGAGCTTTATCTGGGCAATGTAGCTTTGCCTGTTGTTGCTGTGTACCGGTTCCTTGGGCTCCTTTTCGATCAGAATTTAACGTGGGAGCCACACGTGCGGTGTTTGAAAACTGCCTGTGCTAAGAAACTCAACATGTTGCGGTTTCTTAGCGGCACATCGTGGGGGGGGGAAGGGGGGGGGGGGGAGGCGGACTGCGCGATGCACCTTCGTTTTTATAAGGCACTGATTTTATCTAGGTTAGATTATGGCAGTGTAGCATATGGTTCGGCCCGTAAGTCAGTGCTTGTTTTTCCTTTTACCTCCTGCCTTGTGCTCAAGGCCCTTAAGGAGGCAGGGTGTATGTAGCCCCACCACTTCTAGTGCACCCTAGTTAATGCTACACCCTCAGTGGCTCACGGCTGGTAAGTTCGGGAGTTGGCGACCACGAGGGATTCTTGAGCTGGGTCCGTTTTCCACTGTTGTTCGTTACCTTTGGGGCGGACCCTCTCCTCTCTCCCCTCTCCTCTCCTCTCCTCTTTTCCTTATATTTCCTTTTCTCTTTAAGATTCCCGCACCTTTATTGTTGCTTGGTTCACCATGTATCTAAATTCCCTTTTAGCGATTTTTAAGGCATTTTTGATCTACGTTGCATTCTGTAAGTTTTTTCGATCTAAATTACATCTCGCGATAATTTTCAACCTCAATTCCATTTTGTCAAGATTGACAATCTAAATTGCTTTTTAGTAAGTCTTTCAATGCAGGTAGACTGGCCTTTTAGTGAGAATTTAAATTTCATTTGCATTTTGTAAGTATTTTCAACCAATACCGCATTTCGCACGAATTTTGAATCTAAATTGGATTTTGTTTGGTGGGCATTTTACACATATTTTGATTCTCAATTGCATTTTGTGGGTATTTTGAATCTAAATTACATTTTGTCAAGTATTTTCAATCTTAATTGCATTTTGTAAGTATTGTCAATCCATATGAGTCGTACATTTTGTAAGCATTTTCAATTTCAATTTCACTTTGTGAATAATTTGTATTGGAACTGTGATATTTCAATCTGAATTGCATTGTGTATTTTCAATTTCAATTGCATTTTGTAAGTATTTTGAAACTCAATTGCATTTTGTACGTATTTTCTATCTCATTTGCATTTTGTAAGTATTTTGAATATCAGTTGCATTTTGTAAGTATTTCGACGCTACATTGCATTTTGTACGTATTTTGAATCTCGCCTACGTTTTGTGGGTCTTTTTCAATCTGTTCTTTTTGTTAATCTTTTCGTTCTAAATTCCCTTTTGTAAGACCATATTGTGAGTTGTTTCCATCTGAGTTTTTCTTTGTACGTATTTTCCGTCTCACATAATTTTCGTTCTGGTTTCCATTTCATTCTCATTTTCGCTATCACCCAGATCATTAGGGGCCGATAACCTAGATGTTAGGCCCCCTTAAAACAACAATTATCATCATCATCAGTGCTTGTTAAACTGGACAGTGTCCTCCACGGCGGTGTGAGGCTGGCGAAGGGTGCCTTTTGGACGAGCCCAGTCGTCAGCTTGCTCGCCGAGGCTGGCGTACCTCCTTTTCACCTCAGGCGCCAACAAGTACTGCTGACCTATGCTGCAACTATTCGACAGATGCCACTTCACCCAAGCTATCCATGTTTGTTTTCCAATCCGAATCGCCGGCTGTATGATGCGCTCGCCCGAGCCACTCGGCCGGCGGGGATTCGCTTGGATGACTTATACCGTCAGTTCCGATTTCCTTCTGTCTCCTGTATCGTCCGAGTACCTAGCAAGGCCCCTCCGTGGATGGTCTCTCGCCCTGATATCATCCTGGATCTGCACACCGGCCCCAAGTCGGACACGGACTCTTCCGCCCATCGGAGGCTGTTCCAGTCCGTGGTGAGCCGGTATCCCGGATCAGGGCTTCTATTCCCGGATGGTTCGAGGGTAAACGAGAAAGTAGGCTGTGCATTTGTAGTTGAGGATCGTCGATTTCTATTTTCACTTCCCGAGGCCTGTGGCGTGTACACAGCGGAGCTCAATGCCATCTTAGAGGCTCTGCGGTACACGTTATCAGACGATCACCAGCCATTTCTTGTGTGTACTGACTCTCTGAGTGCTCTGCAAGCGATCGATGTGAGTTTCCGGAAGCAACCGTTGGTCCAGCGTGTGCACGACCTGCTCGTCAGTTCGTGTAACGCTGGAACCGGGGTGACCTTTGTGTGGCTTCCTAACCACATGGGTATTGCGGGAAACGAGCTTGCTGATCAGGCGGCGAGAGAGGCAGTCGCACTGCCCTCGCTACCGTATAAGGTGCCTGCTAGTGATGTGCGCTCTCAGTTGCGGCATTCGATCCTGTCGCATTGGGAGGAAGCGTGGCGTGCCACGCCTCCAACCAACAAAGTGAGAGGCATCAAGGAGACAACAAAGGTGTGGAAATCATCCTTCCGATATCTCCGGAAGGAAGCTGTGCTACTCTGTCGACTACGGATCGGCCATGGGATTGCTACGCACTCCCACTTGCTGAAGAGAGAAGATCCCCCTGTGTGTACTTGCGGCGCCCACCTAACCGTGGCACACCTTCTCTTGGAGTGTGTGGTTCTGGCCGATCTGCGCAGGACTCTTAAACTGCCTAATACCCTCTCCCTTATTCTCCGTGATGACGGGCCGTCAGCTGACCTCGTCATCCGGTTCATGAGGGAGAGTGGTTACTTTTTTAAGTTTTAAGGTGTAGTTACGCCTTTTAATTCAGTTTAAATCTGTTTTTTGTTTTTTATTGTTTTCATCTATTTTATTGTTCACTATGCCTTATTTGTTTTATCCTTTTTTCCCATCCGCCTTTTATTCTTTTTATTCAAGTAAGGCATAATTTTTGGGGCTCACTGTCTGTTTTATCAACACCATTTTCGTTTCATCCATGGCAGTGAGTTGTTTTTATCTACATCCTTTCATTTCACGCCATTTCATTTCATTAGGGGCCGATAACCTCGATGTTAGGCCCCTTAAAACAACAATTATCATCATCATCTCCGGAAGGAAGTTGTGGTACTCTTTCCCCCCGTCCCCCCTCCCAGGGGCTCACATCTAGTGGGACGTGAGTTGGCGATCACGGGGCCCCAGCTGAGTCCGGCATTGCTTCCACTTACTTGTGCCGGGCTCCTCTCCGTCTTCTTTCCTGTCGACCTCACTTGGTCAACTCTTGTTCTCTTCCGACCCCGACGGTATTAGGGTATCCGAGGCCTAGGGAGTCTCTTCCTTCTCGCCTTAATTGGCCCATTTCTCATCTTTCCTGACACCCTCCTTCTGTGAGGGGTCAGCCTTCTTTTTCTTTTCCTTTTACCTCCTGCCTTGTGCTCAAGGCCCTTAAGGAGGCAGGGTGTATGTAGCCCCACCACTCCTGGTGCACCCTAGATAATGCTACACCCTCAGGGGCTCACGGCTGGTGAGTTCGGGAGTTGGCGACCCCGAGGGATTCCTGAGCTGGGTCCGTTTTCCCATTTTGTCCCTTACCTTTGGGGCGGACCCCCTCCTCTTTCACTTTCCTATCTGCCTTTCATGGCTCTCGTTCCTTCCAAGTCCCTCAATCCGCATTCTTCGAGGATTGAGGGCATTTCTTTTCCTCCTGTCCTTTATTTGCCTTATTCTCCTTTAGTTTTCCATTTCATCTTCTAGTATGTAGGTTGGTAGTTAGTTTTAATTTTAAGTTTGCATTTCATTTTCATCTTCACGTTCACCCAAACCATCAGGGGCCGATAGCCTAGATGTTAGGCCCCTTAAAACAACAATTATCATCATCATCATCCTTAAGGAGGCCGGGTGTATGTAGCCCCACCACATCTGGTGCACCCTAGATAATGCTACGCCCTCAGGGGCTCACGGCTGGTGAGTTTGGGAGTTGGCGACCCCGAGGGATTCCTGAGCTGGGTCCGTTTTCCCCTTTTGTCCCTTACCTTCGGGCCGGACCCTCTCCTCTTTCACTTTCCTATCTGCCTTTCATGGTTTTCCTTCCTTCCAAGTCCATCAATCCGCATTCTTCGAGGGTTGAGGGCATTTCTTTTCCTCCTGTCCTTTATTTGCCATATTCTCCTTTATTTTTCCATTTCTTCCCCCAGGGGCTCACATCTTGTGGGCGTGGGTTGGCGACCACGGGGCCCCAGCTGTGTCCGGCATTGCTTCCACTTACTTGTGCCGGGCTCCTCTCCGTCTTCTTTCCTGTCGACCTCACTTGGTCAACTCTTGTACTCTTCTGACCCCGACGGTATTAGTGTATCTGAGGCCTAGGGAGTCTCTTCCTTTCCCGCCTTAATTGGCCCTTGTCTCATCTTTTCTGATACCCTCCTTCTGCGAGGGGTCAGCCTTCTTTTTCTCTTCCTTTTACCTCCTGCCTTGTGCTCTAGGCCCTTAAGGAGGCAGAGTGTATGTAGCCCCACCACTTCTGGTGCACCGTAGATAATGCTACACCTTCAGGGGCTCACGGCTGGTGAGTTCGGGAGTTGGCGACCCCGAGGGATTCCTGAGCTGGGTCCGTTTTCCCCTTTTGTCCCTTACCTTTGGGGCGGACCCTCTCCTCTTTCACTTTCCTATATGCCTTTCATGGCTCTCCTTCCTTCCCAGTCCCTCAATCCGCCTTCTCCGAGGGTTGAGGGCATCTCTTTTCCTTCTGTCCTTTTATTTGCCTTATTCTCCTTTAATTTTCCATTTCTTCTTCTAGTATGTATGTTAGTAGTTAGTTTTAGTTTTAAGTTCGCTTTTCTTTTTCATCTTCACGATCACCCAAACCATCAGGGTCCGATAACCTAGATGTTAGGCCCCTTAAAACAACAATTATCATCATCATCATCATCATTTTCCATTTCTTCTTCTAGTATGTAGGTTGGTAGTTAGTTTTAGTTTCAAGTTTACATTTCATTTTCATCTTCACGATCACCCCAACCATCAGGGGCCGATAGCCTAGATGTTAGGCCCCTTAAAACAACAATTATCATCATCATCATCATCAACCTCACTTGCATTTTGTAAGGATTGCCAATCAAAATTGCTTTTTAGTAAGTCTTTCAATATAGGGGGGGGGGGGGTCTTTTTGTGAGTATTTCGAATTTCAATTGCATTTTGTATTTTCAACCTACCCCGCTTTGTTCAAGTAGTTAAGTCTCAATTGCAATTTTGTGGGTATTTTGAATCTAAATTACATTTTGTGCGTATTTTCAATCTCATTTGCCTTTTGTAAGCGTTTTGATTTCACTTGCATTTTGTAAGTATTTCGACTGTACGTTGCATTTTGTACGTAACCTACTTTTTCTGCGTATTTTTCAATCTATGCCTTTTGTATTTTCGTTCGAAATTCCCTTATATACGTATTACCGCTTTCCCTTTGGTGAGTAGTTTCAATCTGAGTTCCTTTTTGTAAGTATTTTTCCTGCTACATAAGGCATAATTGTTGAGGCTCGCTGTCTATTTTATCTAAACCATTTTTGTTTCATCCATAGCAGTGAGCTGTTTTTTATCTTCATCCTTTCATTTCACGCCATTTCATTTCATCAGGGGCCGATAACCTCGATGTTAGGCCCCTTAAAACAACAATTATCATCATCATCATCATCATCGGTACTCTGTCGACTCCGGATCGGCCATGGGATTGCTACGCACTCCCACTTGCTAATGAGTGAAGATCCCCCTGTGTGTACTTGCGGTGCCCACCTAACCGCGGCACACCTTCTCTTGGAGTGTGTGGTTCTGGCCGATCTGCGAAGGACTCTTAAACTGCCTAATACCCTCTCCCTTATTCTCCGTGATAACGGGCCGTCAGCTGACCTCGTCATCCGGTTCATGAGGGAGAGTGGTTAATTTTTTAAGTTTTAATGTGTAGTTACGACTCTTAATTCAGGTTAAAACTGCTTTATGTTTTTTATTGTGTTCATCTATTTTATTGTTCACTATGCCTTATTTGTTTTATCCTTTTTTACCATCCGCCTTTTATTCTTTCCATTCAAATAAGGCATAAATTTTTGGGTGTCGCTGTCTGTTTTATAAACACCATTTTCGTTTCATCCATGGCAGTGAGCTGTTTTTTTTACATCCTTTCATTTCACGCCATTTCATTTCATTAGGGGCCGATAACCTCGATGTTAGGCCCCTTAAAACAACAATTATCATCATCCTGAAGTCGTTGAAGAAATGCATCCCCAATCATAAACAAGTCTGCATTTTCTTTGGCTTTGTCTTGATTTGGCAAACGGCTTATGATCTGATTTTCGTCTATAGGCACCAATCCAGCTTTCTTGAAATCACCTTTAGGTTGGTTTCCATGTTTGGTCCAATTTCTTCTAAAACAGTTTGCAACAGCTTTGAGAACTGATTATTTGGAAGTCCTGGTGATTTCAACTCCTATCGCCTTGCCAGTGTCCGTGATTTTGTGAATGACATTTTCCTCTCTTTCAGTGGGTATTCCATATACTATCAAGTTGTTCTTGTGCCGGTACTGTTTTAGTTCCTCCAATTCGTTGATAGCTGCAGATGCTGATATTTCTGCGTCCTTGACGGTTTTTCTCTTTCTTTAGAGTTTCAATTTCCCGGTGGAATTCATCATACTTTTCTAATAGGAAAGTTGCTAGTTTTTTTCCTCGAGGTTTTCTGTTCTCATCGCCGAAAGGGATTCCTCAAGTTTCTGAGAAAATGATTCCAGAACCTCTTTGAGGTTAGGTTGTGGGAGGCAGTCTTCACGATTGCTCGACCATTTGAAAGTATCATCTTTCCGGAATTGTTGGTTCGTGTCTTTGCTCATTTTCTTGCATGTTACATGGAACCAGCGCAGCGTCCACACTCACCATCACATCCTACAGCCTGCTGATTGTTCTTGATCTTTTTGCCGCATGGAGCTCAGTTGACCGTCATGATATAAGATGTTATATGTATTTTATTTTAACAAGTTATGTATTGTATTTCTCTTACGTATTTTATCTACACTGTTCACACAATATTTAACACTTTGATCAATCGCGCAATCCTCGGTAAACTTGCGTAATCTCTATTTTTGCTTTCATTTAGAATATCAACCTTTTACATATCCGCCATGTTCTATCAAGTTCATCCGTTAAAGTGCCTACAATTTGATGTGCCTTCCCCGAGGTCGTTTTGGGTCCGTTCGAGCTCCTTATGGGTTCTACCTTTCTGCGTTTTTACGTGGCCGACTCGTTCTACCGTTTCTTCTACCTTTGATTTAATTTCACTTATTTCCAGGATTTGTTCCAGTATATTTTTATTCTGACCTCTGAGTCCGGCATCTACATTCTTTACGTAACCCTTCATTTTCTCCTTCCAACGCATATGATTATCCTCGAGTCTCTTATCAACACTTTTGCAAAACGTTGTGAATTGTAATGTCATACGATTAGCATCTGCTTGACTTAGATTTTTTATGTCTTTCATTTCCCCTGTAAAAGTGTCAAAATCTTCTCCCATTTGACGCTGAGATTCTCTGCATTGTTCGAGAGTTGATTCTAGTCTAGCCTCTACAGCTTCTAGTTTTTCGTCCGATTGCACCTAAACGTTTCAGATTACCTGTACAACTTTCTCTGTAACCTCGGTTTTCACTCTGGATTAATTGAAAATGCATATTATTCTCCTCCGCTTTCTCCTGCATAGTTCTATTACTCTCCTCTGCTTTCTCCTACATAATCCTATTACTCCTGCTTTCTCCTGCCTTGCATCAAATAGTTTTTTCATGTCCTTAATACGTCTAAGGATATCTTCCATCGTTGTCGACATGACAAACTTATAATTATCTGAGAAGGGGTGGTCTAATCTGCCTCGTCTGGGTTCACCTGTGTGCAATGAAACTAGATTTGATCTGATATGTGGGGTTTCTGTCTTTCATTTTAGTGAAATTTGACTTTTCATGGTTTCGGTACTATTTCGTACCCGTATTAGGCTAAATCTTTGCATTTTCTCTAACCGCGATGTGAGTGTCTACTGTTAGTCTTTTGACAGAATGAAAATCATCATACTTCACCACTGATCTCTATACATGGATCGCTGATGGCAGCTCTCCGCTGCACGAGAAAGTACGCCAGGTTGAGCGCGCGGTCCGCCGTGTTGGCGTACCCATTCTCAAGCTCTCCTTATGGGGAAGCAATGATAATCTAGTCAATTTTAAATCATAACTAATGGTGCTTTGGAGCAAATAAAAATATAGAGAAATGTTCGCTCATAGCAAAAGGGCATTGGGATCACTGACACGTCATTCCGAGGTCAGTAAATCTCCGGAATATCAATAAAAATGAATGTATAATAACGGTTGGCAAATATCAACTTAGGAGCTGAGTACACGCAATTAGCGATCAGTAACAGAGTAACGAGTGAAAAACAATTTCTGGAAACATTCTTGTAAATTGTATATACGGTATACATGTATATATGTATATATATGCCACGAAATTATGCATTCCTCAAATGATGTACCTATAAACGCAGCTCACTATATAGGCCTAGATTCGACATATCGTAATCGGTGCTTGGTAATGAAATCCTGTTTCTATGAAATAACCAACACTTCCCCCAAGTAATCCCAGCACTCTACATCAAATACTACAGCTTTTAATCACGCTAGCAGCACAATAAATTTAATAATACCGGGAAGTAGATCAAAGCCAAATATGCACTTCAAGCCAAATCAATTTCACTCCTCAGCTCCACATAAAACTTAACACAACTAAAAACCTACTCAAAATAATTATACTCTCCACACCGTTTTACAACTATTAAGCGAACTATTTGCACCCGGAACCGAAAAACCCTGAAATGGGATCAAATTTAAACACGCAATAGCCTAGCCCGATCACGTCTGCTTCAGCACCACCGCATATGTATACTTAACTTCACAATAACTTCAAAATTACGGCTAAGTGACCTATCTGCTTGAGAAGTAAAGGTTTTACCGGCTTGCTTGGGATGATGGGTCACCAAACCAGTACTTAAAACTAAGATTTTACGCTTTAAATAATCAAATTCATCCCATTTTACAACTACAGGAAACACAATATATTTACTGTCAGTATAACATCAAACTACCAGTAACCAATCACAGAGCCGGATTCGCAATATTGCACCATGCGCTCGCTGCCACCTTGCTATACCTGTCATCGTCTATTCGGCTTACTGCTGCTGCCTAGCTAGCAGCCATCCATGTATAGAGATCAGTGCACTTCACTAAAAATTCTAAATGTGTTTTTTTTAAACAAATGGTGCTCGTAATTCCTGCTCCACACTCTTGGGTGCTATAAATATTTCGTCACATATAATCTGGGCGCCATGAATATTTAATTATAGGGTTGCCTAGCTGGCCATGGTCTTCTCATGTCCTGGATTTTCCTGGCAATACCAGTCACTTGCTCGGACATAATTAATTAAATTGAAGACGATATGGAGGAACCATAAATAAAATAAACTATCGATAAGCCTGTCCACATCTACCCTATCCAAGATCATAATCAGCGTAGAGGTATCGATAGAAATCATTAATGCGTAAGAGCTGGAAGTGGAGTCGGGATTTTCCCTTGCGGTCCCCTACTGAAGCTCCTCTAATCTAGACCGACTTTCACGTCCTCCTTGCTTCTCCTCTCGTACGAGGCATATATTTGCAATGTACTGTACCCGAATAAACATGAAGAGACACTTGTCGTATCCGAAGGTCAGCTGGATTGTATAATTTTCAAGGTCCCCGGCTAGAAAAACCTGAAAATCCTACCGACAAGTACTACATGTGGGTACAGAAGTCCTTCGATTGTGTTATGGAAAATAATAGTATGCTGGGCAAACCAGTAAAATATTAATATGCTGGGCAAACCAATCAAACAAGTGGAGAATACGAGAAACTTACGGTTCTCGGGGGGCAAATGGGACATAGCAAGAGGCTTTCTAAACCTGATTCTATTTCCACAATCTCTCTGCATAACTCATATAAATCACGAAAGTCTTTATTGTAAACGAACGAATAGATGCATTTAAGAAAAACAATTACAGTTTAAATTTAATCAATACAAAAGATTCAAATCCTAAAATTATATTAAATAAATATGGTAATAGACACGCTTGTCAAATATGAAAAGTCAAGTAATTGGCATATCCATCTGACATAATAATCCACAGCTCCTCTCAAAATAAAAATGTATCAGTTGTTCCCGAGTTTGAAATTAAAATATATTTATATAATATTATTAAAATATTATTTCAGTTTAAGCATAAGCTAATTTTACTCTATACATAAAACCCCGATTATATAATCTGACCGAAAACGTTACAGCTCATATTGACACTATCGTCAACCAATCAGCTGTTTACTGACATCCTGACAAACTTCACGTACATCGCTTAATTCAAGAATTCATAAATCACTGTATTATTAAAAACACTACATTAATATCATCTCCTTCTTCTCATCCTTATAAATATCAATAAAATAATTTACATTATTTACAAAGTACTTTCAACAGAGTATAGAGCTGTCAAACGACATCTTGCGTCAGTATTATCGAACATCGCTGATGTATAACATATAGACATCTACAAGTCACATTCGTATCGAAACAATAGTTGTTAAAAAGATGTTGAAAGAGAAAACAAAAAACATTTTAAAAAACGTGGGACTTAAAATATGTGTGTTACTGATATCACTTTTGAAGTGTGGCGAACTGACTTCATGTGATGTAGTTCACAATATTGAGTTCAGTACAATCGGCAGGGATTTCATGTGGCGCTCTGCAAAGTCAACCTGAGAGACCTAAAACAAAATGAATGAACGAACAAATAAACGATCGAGTAGGAGGCAACATGTTTATTGTGGTGTCTGCATAGGAACATGCACGGTACTTATAACCAGCAATAGGATGGGCGAGGTGTTGCTTCAAATTAGATCCCATCCTGGCATTTGCTGGAAATAAGATGTCTCAAGTGGGCCTCTTTGCAGTTCTCTACATTATGCAATTTAAATGCCATTATTATGAGAAACAGACATCCAGCTGTACTGGAAAATTAGATTGCCAAGTTATTTATTCATTTTAGTTAGTATTGAAATAAATAAGACTATATGCAACAAGTTCTAAAGTTGGTGGCTCTGATGAACTTGTAGGAGTAGTTTGTTTTAGTGGGCGGACAACAAATCCCTTTACCTTTAACAACAACAAACAGCATGGTCAGTACAAGTGAAGGTTGGTAAGAGGAAAAAGAACAGATACATTAGTTACGATGTAAACAGGGTGTGCATCATTTTGCCTCCCCCCCCCCCTGTGGGGGGGGGGTTAGAATACACCCACGGTATCCCCTGCCTGTCGTAAGAAGCGACTAAAAGGGGCGACCTTGGCTATAATTTAAGGACTCCGCGTTGTTTTGTGAATTGGACCACCAGAGGGTGGGAGGAAGCGAATACATCCACGGTAATCCCTGCCAGTCGTAAAAGGAGACTAAAAGGGCTTCTCGGAACGGTCCCCTTTCGAGGGTTTGACAGTCAGCTCTAAAGGACATACACCCGTGCGGTATAACACTCATTAGGTTATACAGTACGTCTTTCCGTTACTGCTTTCAGGGTCTGGCAACCAAAATTTATATATGTGCGTGCTGTTAGGGGATGAGCCACTTACCCTAGCGACTACGCTCGAAAGCCTGTTCCGGTCTTGGCCGCGCCGACAGGTGGGTGTGCCATGTACCCGTGCTGTAGTATCCGCCTGACTACGCAGGTCCCCGCACAGCCGAATGTCTGAGCTGTAAAATCCAGTATATGCCAAGGGATACATGCCGATACGGCTTTGTAAAACATCGGACGCCCGGGCAATGCCTTCCAAGCTAGGCGGGCATTGCCCTGGCTGGGTAGCGCCTACTGTGACGGCCCGTGATCGGATGTCGGTGGCATTCGGGGAGGATGATCTGGCCATGGGTTCAAAAAGAAAAATCCCCAAACAGGGTGGTCCTACACCCAAGTTTTTAACATTTGATTCCCTACGGGGGTCAACCCCCTGGGAACAATCTGTGCGTGAAAATCTGGGTGCTAACACCCCCAAGTTTCTGGTAGCTACCAGAACAGATGGGGGTGATTTCAAGCTGGTAAAGAGTATTTTGTTTTCTCGCCACATAGAAGGTGTCTATGGTGAGCTTGAGAAAGTACAAAAGATGAGGAACGGTAGCTTGTTGCTCAAGACTAGGACTGGTGAGCAAGTTGAACAACTTTTGCAATGTGACCACTTTGGCGAAATACCCGTCAAAGTGGAAAAGCACACGTCCCTGAATCTGGTCCGAGGATTTTTTTTTCCACCGGGACCTGATTCTGAACACTGACGAGGAGCTCAAGGAGGATATGCAGCACCGTCACGTGACTGATGTCCGGCGCATTACGCGCAAGGTCAATGGTCAAATCGTGGATACTGGTGCTTTCATTATTTCCTTTGAGCTTTTGGTGCTCCCGGAGATAGTCAAGGTTACAAGTTACCGTTGTGACGTACGGCCTTATATCCCTCCACCAATGAGGTGTTATAAGTGCCAGAAGTTCGGGCACATGTTATCCCGATGCTCGAGCCCCGAAATCTGTGGAACATGCGGTAAGGTACCACACGAAGCGGAAGAGTGCACAACACCTTATCAGTGCACTAATTGCCCTGGATTTCATTCTCCTCGGGACAGGAACTGCCCTGTCTTCCTGAGTGAGAAGAAAATCCAGGAGATCAAAACCCTGGATGGTCTCACCTACCAGGAAGCCCGCAAGAAGTACCATACCACGATTTCGCCTTCTCCCACGATTGATTATAGGGCCATAATACCAAATTTGGTCCCGGCGACCTCATATTTTGTACCAGATGTGAAACCTGCAACTGAGTTACCTGTTCCGAAACCAGCACCTATGATTATAATGGAAAGCTCGAAGGTGACTTCAACTCCACCTTCGGCCAGCACGAAGGCTGTGCGAGCGAAGGATGCTCCGCCCGCACAGCAGGGGAGGAAGTTGAAGACTTACTCCCCACTCGGGAGGAAGTCGAAGACTTTCCCCCCACACAAACGGTCGGCGAAAGCCGCGCCGAAGCCGGCGGAGGCGGCATCGTCGACCAGGGTCAGGAATTCGGCTCCTAACCCGTCTATATATCTTTAAGAGGCGGGTAAGAAGGGACCCCGCACTACGCATTCCCTTCCTCCAAAAAAGGGGAAGCCATCCGCGACAACACCTGCGGATGCTTCTGCGCCTGGGGACGTTTCGGTCCCCAGATCTGCGCGCTCCCCACGGAGATCCCCCCGCCGCCGTACTGCGTCTAGGAAATCTTCCACCGAGTTGATTCACTCCATTACCTCGCCTGAGGACAACGGAGATTATAGTCGACGTAGTGACTGTAGATCCTCCAGAGTCTTAAGTTGTAGCTTGCTGCTCCAACATATTCCCTAAGTTCACACAATGGCACTGTTACAGTGGAATTGTAACAGTTATGACAGGCATTTGACAGAACTCCGTCAGCTTATTGCCCAATACGCAGCGAGTATAGTCTGCCTACAGGAAACAAACCTCAGACCTGATCACGAGACTGTTCTGAGAGGTTTCCGACTATACCCTAAAGAGCGACAAGACGCCGCCCGGGCTTCCGGGGGCGTTGGTACCTTCGCTCTGACTGCTATAGTGAGGAGTTTCCACTCGCCACTCCTCTGGAAGCTATTGAAGTTCGCGTGTCCTTGCCTGCTATGACAACTGTTTGTAACGTGTATCTTCCACCGAACCATCCCCTTGATATTAATGACGACTTTGATCTTGTTGATCAACTTCCAGTCCCTTTCCTACTCGTGGGTGATTTCAACTCTCATCACCCCCCATGGGGATCACCATCTTCCTGCCCCAGAGGAAGGGACGTGGAGGGCTTAATTCAAGGGTTGGATTTATCTCTATTAAATACAGGGGAAGCTACACATTTTAGCTTAGTGCACGGCACGTACTCACACATTGACTTGAGTGTGTGTAGCCGTGCGCTGGTCCCCCTATTTGGTTGGTATGTACACGACGACCTCTGTGACAGTGACCATTTCCCGATCGTTCTTACCCTTCTGAACCAGACGCCTGTGGAGTTCCCCAGTCGTTGGGTTCTTAAGCGGGCAAATTGGCCCTCGTTTCAAGAACGAGCTGTGTTCTTTGATCTTGGTTGCCGGAGCGTCGATGACGAGGTACAGCACATCACCGATGTGCTTCTTGCTGCCGCCGAAGAGTCCATTCCATCCTTTCCTGGGACTCTTCGTCGCAAACTCGTCCCTTGGTGGACAGAGGATATTGCAGCGGCAATAAGAGACCGTCGTCGAGCTTACAAGCACTACCGTCGGCGTCCAACCATGGCCAATTTGGTGGCGTTTAAGAATTTTCGCGCCAAGGCATGGATTCTTATTCGCCAGAGTAAGAAACAATCCTGGGAACGGTATGTGTCTTCTATTACGGCACATACCACCTCCTCTCAAGTGTGGAATAAACTACGACTCATTTCGGGAATTCAGACATTTTCTACTGTACCTGAATTTCCATTGCTAATGAACTGGTCACAGATCCTTATCGCGTTGCAAACCATCTCGCCTCGTATTTTGTGGATATATCCGGTTCCGATAACTATGACCCTGCCTTCGTGGCCCTGAAGCGCGAAGCGGAACGTTTCCAGCTTAGTTTTGCTTCCCGCGCTTGGAGGAGTACAACGTGCCCTTTTCGGAGTTGGAACTCCGCGGAGCGCTGGCGCTCTGCAGGGACACGTCTCCTGGCCCTGATAATATTCACAACCAGATGCTTAAACACCTTAACAATGAGAGCATTCGTTATTTGCTCAGGATGTTTAATCGTATCTGGTTGGAAGGTGTGTTTCCATCGCAATGGCAGGAAGGTATCATTATACCTATCCTGAAGCCCGATAAGGATCCCAAATTGACAGGGAGTTACAGACCTATTTGTCTCACTAACGATCTGTGCAAGCTCTTTGAGAGGATGGTCAATCGGCGCCTGTTATGGGTCCTGGAGAAACGGGGACTCCTGTCTGAATACCAGTGTGGTTTCAGAGCGTCTCGGTGTACCAACGACCATCTGGTACGCCTGGAAACCGCCATACAGGACGCTTTTCTCCGGAGACAGCACCTAGTCGCTGTTTCCTTTGACCTCGAGAAGGCCTATGACACCACTTGGCGTTACGGCATCCTCTCTACCCTGCATCAATGGAAATTCCGAGGTAACTTGCCGGTTTTTATTGCGAATTTTCTGTCCCTTCGCCTGTTCCGTGTCCGAATAGGGGGGACATATTCGCAATATCATATACAGGAAAACGGAGTCCCACAGGGATCGGTGCTTAGCGTAACATTATTTGCGATTGCCATAAACGGTATAGTCGCTGCTGCTGGTACAGCAGTGGTACCGTCGCTATATGTAGACGACTTCGCTCTACATTATAGTGCGCAAAATATGGCGGTCGCTGAACGACAGCTACAACAAGCTATTCGGAGAGTGGAACGCTGGACACTGGAGCATGGCTTTCGATTCTCAACCGCTAAGTCCTCGGTTGTCCATTTCTGCCGAAAGCGCACCCTCCATCCAGATCCTGAGCTTTATATGGGCAATGTAGCTTTGCCTGTTGTTGCTGCGTACCGGTTCCTTGGGCTCCTTTTCGATCAGAAATTAACGTGGGAACCACACGTGCTGTGTTTGAAAACTGCCTGCGCTAAGAAACTCAACATGTTGCGGTTTCTTAGCGGCACATCATGGGGGGCGGACCGCGCGGTGCTCCTGCGTTTTTATACGTCACTGATTTTATCTAGGTTAGATTATGGCAGTGTAGCATATGGTTCGGCCCGTATGTCAGTGCTTGTTAAACAGGACAGTGTCCACCACGGCGGTGTGAGACTGGCGACGGGTGCCTTTCGGACAAGCCCAGTCGTCAGCTTGCTCGCCGAGGCTGGCGTACCTCCTTTACACCTGAGGCGCCAACAAGTACTGCTGACCTATGCTGCAACTATTCGACAGATGCCACTTCATCCAAGCTATCCATGTTTGTTTTACAATCCGAATCGCCGGCTGTATGATGTGCTCGCCCGAGCCACTCGGCCGGCGGGGATTCGCTTGGATGACTTATACCGTCAGTTCCGATTTCCTTCTGTCTCCTGTATCGTCCGAGTACCTAGCAAGGCCCCTCCGTGGATGGTCTCTCGCCCTGGTATCATCCTGGATCTGCACACCTGCCCCAAGTCGGACACGGACTCCTCCGTCCATCGGAGGCTGTTCCAGTCCGTGGTGACACGGTATCCGGGATCAGGGCTTGTATTCACGGACGGTTTGAGGGTAAACGAGAAAGTAGGCTGTGCATTTGTGGTTGAGGATCGTCGGTTTCTCTTTTCACTTCCCGAGGCCTGTAGCGTGTACACTGCGGAGTTCTATGCCATCTTAGAGGCTCTGCGGTACACGTTATCAGACGATCACCAGCACTTTCTTGTGTGTACTGACTCTCTGAGTGCGCTGCAGGCGATCGATGTGTGTTTCCCGAAGCACCCGTTGGTCCAGCGTGTGCACGACCAGCTCGTCAGTTCGCGTAACGCTGGAACCGGGGTGACCTTTGTGTGGCTTCCTAGCCACATGGGTATTGCGGGAAACGAGCTTGCTGATCAGGCGGCGAGAGAGGCAGTCGCACTGCCTTCGCTACCGTATAAGGTGCCTGCTAGTGATGTGCGCTCTCAGTTGCGGCATTCGATCCTGTCGCATTGGGAGGAGGCATGGCGTGCCACGCCTCCACCCAACAAACTGAGAGGCATCAAGGAGACAACGAAGGTGTGGAAATCTTCCTTCCGATCTCTCCGGAAGGAAGCTGTGGTACTCTGTCGACTCCGGATCGGCCATGGGATTGCTACGCACTCCCACTTGCTAAAGAGAGAAGATCCTCCTGTGTGTACTTGCGGCGCCCACCTCACCGTGGCACACCTTCTCTTGGAGTGTGTGGATCTGGCCGATCTGCGAGGGACTCTTAAACTGCCTAATACCCTCTCCCTTATTCTCCGTGATGACGGGCCGTCAGCTGACCTCGTCATCCGGTTCATGAGGGAGAGTGGTTACTTTTTTAAGTTTTAATGTGTAGTTACGACTTTTAATTCTGGTTAAAACTGTTTTTTTATGTATTGTATTGTTCACTATGCCTTATTTGTTTTATCCTTTTTTACCATCCGTCTTTTATTCTTTTTATTCAAATAAGGCATATTTTTGGGGGCTCACTGTCTGTTTTATAAACACCATTTTCGCTTCATCCATGGCAGTGAGTTGTTTTTATCTACATCCTTTCATTTCACGCCATTTCATTTCATTAGGGGCCGATAACCTCGATGTTAGGCCCCTTAAAACAACAATTATCATCATCATCATCATCAGTTCGCGTAACGCTGGAACCGGGGTGACCTTTGTGTGGCTTCCTAGCCACATGGGTATTGCGGGAAACGAGCTTGCTGATCAGGCGGCGAGAGAGGCAGTCGCACTGCCCTCGCTACCGTATAAGGTGCCTGCTAGTGATGTGCGCTCTCAGTTGCGGCATTCGATCTTGTCGCATTGGGAGGAGGCATGGCGTGCCACGCCTCCACCCAACAAACTGAGAGGCATCAAGGAGACAACGAAGGTGTGGAAATCTTCCTTCCGATCTTTCCGGAAGGAAACTGTGGTACTCTGTCGACTCCGGATCGGCCATGGGATTGCTACGCACTCCCACTTGCTAAAGAGAGACGATCCTCCTGTGTTTACTTGCGGCGCCCACCTAACCGTGGCACACCTTCTCTTGGAGTGTGTGGATCTGGCCAATGTGCGAGGGACTCTTAAACTGCCTAATACCCTCTCCTTTATTCTCCGTGATGACGGGCCGTCAGCTGACCTCGTCATCCGGTTCATGAGGGAGAGTGGTTACTTTTTAAAGTTTTAATGTGTAGTTACGACTTTCAATTCTGGTTAAATCTGTTTTATGTTTTTTATTGTGTTATGTATTGTATTGTTCACTATGCCTTATTTGTTTTATCCTTTTTTACCATCCGCCTTTTATTCTTTTTATTCAAATAAGGCATACGTTTTGGGGCTCACTGTCTGTTTTATAAACACCATTTTCGCTTATCCATGGCAGTGAGTTGTTTTTATCTACATCCTTTCATTTCACTCCATTTCATTTCATTAGGGGCCGATAACCTCGATGTTAGGCCCCTTAAAACAACAATTATCATCATGATCATCTTTTTGCCTCCCTAAGCACAATTCGTAGGGCACGTCCTAAACAAGAAAATACTTTTCATGTGAAACGTGAATTTTGATGTGTTATGCTTGTGTGAATTAGTGAAATAGACAGTCATTTTTACTGAAAACAAGCTGGGTACTATAGAAATTTTCAAATAATGAAAGGATTATCAATTTTCTTGATGTAGTACGGTATTCCATGAAAAAGAAAAGCAAGGAAGCTTTAAGTGACTGTTAATGCCGCCATCATGAGCCACGGGACCTACATGGAACCCAAATCACTTCGAAATTCTCACATGCATTGACTGGTCTGCCTTGGTGAGGCTACTGCACCATCATGCCCACCGAGAAAAAGAAGTATTGTAACGGTACTGTATTTTTGCATATAAATGTCTTTTCAAGATATGTTGTTGCAAGCATAACCTTTATAAAATATTGCCAATTTTGATAGTGAATATATTTTTCTTCTGAAAGTGGTTTGATCATGAAATATTTTGTCTCATAAAATGTAAACATGTACTGTATTGCATTTATCACTGAATTTTAAATATCTTTTATAAAATAGTGATACATTTATTTACATTAATAAAATGCCCCAAATATTACCATCAAATCAGTTTTTTATAATAATAAAACTACAGTACTAAATTATAGGTGTTGTGAATACTTAGGTTCCAGTGATACTATCTGTCTCTGGAACATATCGGTCACGCCCTGGAGCCCTTTGTTGTTCCAGTGGATTCCATCTCTTGCACCATTGTGATAAAATCTATGGGTTATGGAAATAGATACCTTAAAATATTAAAGCATGAAGGGGCTTTAGTAAAAATATATACAAAATCACAATTACCACTGACAATTGGATGCAATCAGTAGGAAAACAATCAACCAACTTAAATAACAGTCAAGTTTAGCAGATGGGTAGTGAATTAATTAAGTAGAAGTGTGGTGTAGCGTTTAATTAAAACTATAAGAGGGGAAACCCAATGGCAAAATACCAAACATGATGGTGATAGAACAATATGACCTTCAGTAGAACAGTCATTCTGAGGACACCAGTAACACTTCAACGGAAATAGTTGTGAATGTATTAAGAAATATCAATACTAAAGGGGGTAAAGAAATCAAACCTCTTCATTGCATACTTGGTGTGAACACACAGCCAAATCTTCCATTAAATTGGCTACATGTACACCTGTATTACAAACTCATTCAACTGCTTGCTAAGGCACCTTGGGGCAAAGCTAATTGTGGACTCTGTAGAGAAATGGGCATCCTTGAAATGATTTCCTAAGGTTTGCCATATCTAACGCCAGCTAAATGCTGGGATGTCCACTTCCTCCCTACTCCTTACCTAGTTTCACTCTTCACTTCATTTCACCCCCAGGGGCTCACATCAAGTAGGGCGTGGGTTGGCGACCACGGGACCCCAGCTGAGTCCGGCATTGCTTCCACTTACTTGTTCCGGGCTCCTCTCCTCCTGTCGACCTCCCTTGGTCAACTCTTGTTCTCTTCCGACCCCGACGGTATTAGGTTATCCGAGGCCTAGGGAGTCTTTCACTTTCCCGCCTTTATTGGCCCTTGTCTCATCTTTCCTGATACCCTCCTTCCGTGAGGGGTCAGCCTTCTTTTTCTTTTCCTTTTACCTCCTGCCTTATGCTCAAGGCCCTTAAGGAGGCAAGGTGTATGTAGCCCCACCACTCCTGGTGCACCCTAGATAATGCTACACCCTCAGGGGCTCACGGCTGGTGAGTTCGGGAGTTGGCGACCCCGAGGGATTCCTGAGCTGGGTCCGTTTTCCCCTTTTGTCCCTTACCTTTGGGGGCGGACCCTCTCCTCACTCCCTTCTCCTCTCCTCTCCTCTATTCATTATATTTCCTTTTCTCTTTAAGATTCCCGCACCTTTTTGTAGGTATTCTTAATCTACGTTGCATTTTGTAAGTTTTTTCGATCTAAATTGCATTTTGTGAGTGTTTCTCATCCTCACTTGCATTTTGTAAGGATTGCCAATCAAAATTGCTTTTTAGTAAGTCTTTCAATATAGGGGGGTCTTCTTGTGAGTATTTTGAATTTCAATTGCATTTTGTATTTTCAACCTACCCCGCTTTTTCAAGTAGTTAAGTCTCAATTGCAATTTTGTGGGTATTTTGAATCTAAATTACATTTTGTAATTATTTTCAATCTAAATTGCATTTTGTAAGTATTGTCCATCCAAATGAGAAGTTTGAATCTACCATACATTTTGTAAGCAATTTCAATTGCATTTTGTATTTTCAACTTACCCCGCTTTGTTCAAGTAAAGTCTCAATTGCAATTTTGTGGGTACTTTGAATCTAAATTACATTTTGTGCGTATTTTAAATCTCATTTGCATTTTGTAAGTATTTTGATTTCACGTGCATTTTGTCAGTATTTCGACTGCACGTTGCATTTTGTACGTATTTTGGACTTTACCTACATTTTGTGCTTATTTTTCAATCTATTCCTTTTGTGAGTATTTTCGATCGAAATTCCCTTATGTACGTCTTACCGCTCTCCATTCGGTGAATAGTTTCAATCTGAGTTCCTTTTTGTAAGTATTTTTCCTGCTACGTAAGGCATAATTGTTGGGGCTCACTGTCTATTTTATCTAAACCATTTTCGTTTCATTCCTAGCAGTGAGCTGTTTTTTATCTTCATCCTTTCATTTCACGCCATTTCATATCATCAGGGGCCGATAACCTCGTTGTTAGGCCCCTTAAAACAACAATTATCATCATCATCATCATCTCACTTCATTTCAAAATAACTCCTCTCGTGAGGTCGGTATCACGAAAAGACTCCCGGCAGGTGTTGTAGCATAGTTCCTTCAGTAAATTGAAAACGGTTTCAAAACCAAATAAGCATTATTTGGAAGCATTATTTGGTTAAAATTAACAAAACCTGATAACACTAGGCTAGTCTTACAGTTCCAAAGGGTGTTGTTGGGTACTTAGCCTACTAGGCAAGATGAGGAGTGAGGTAGTTCGCCATTGCTTTCCTCACTTTAGTCAGTACTAACCCTATTAGTAGAACTTTTCACATCATCCACAAGCACTGGCTGAGTAGCTTCCATATAAACAGAGCCATGAGTGGAACTGGAAAGTCACATTTCACTCTAGCCTGTGCCAACAGACAAATGCAATGTACTGCATTCATCAAGAGATGGATGATATATTAATAGTACTATATTTTTACTTACTTTTCAAAAAGGTAACTCTGGATTGCTCATTGTTCGTCAAAGAAATAATCATGGACGGGCATACCGATGTAGTTTTTATAAAGGGAACTTTAATTATGAAAATTCTGGATTAATGGATGCATCGAATTGTTGTGTAACTTATAGAATAGTATTTTCCCCCTTTCCAGTGTAAAATTTGAACTATTAGAACACATACTAATGCAATGACGGCCCAGGCTTTACTTCATTCTTAGAAGCTCAATAAAGGATAGACTAATGATCAGCTATAGAGAGAACTTATGAGCCATCAAAATTGTAATAGCTCAGTTCATAATACATTAGGGGCCGATAACCTAGATGTTAGGCCCCTTAAAACAACAATTATCATCATCATAATCATCAGTTCAGAATAACAGGCAATTCCAACCATTGTGGTCGATATGGCACTTCACAGATTTGCTTGTCATTCCAAACTGTGATATAGTCACTGCTACTGCTGCTGCTGTAATTTTTTGGAGGCTCAAACAAAAATCCTTGCATATGAGTCAAGTAGTATAGGCAAGGTGGGACGTGGGTTGGCGACACCGGGACCCCAGCTGAGTCCGGCATTGCTTCCACTTACTTGTGCCGGGCTCCTCTCCGTCCTCTTTCCTGTCGACCTCCCTTGGTCAACTCTTGTTCTTTTCCCATCCTGACGGTATTAGGGTATCCGAGGCCTAGAGAGTATCTTACTTTTCCGACTTAATTGACCCTTGTCTCATCTTTTCTGATCCCTCCTTCTTCGGGGGATCAGACCTCTTGTTTTCTTTTCATTATATTTCCTTTTCTCTTTAAGATTCCCGCACTGTTTTTTGTTAATTGCCTCCTCGTCTATCTAAATTCCATTTAGCGTTTTTTTTTTGCATCTACACTCCATTTTGTAGGTGTTTCCAGTCTACGTTGCTTTTTGTAAGTCTTTTCGACCTACAAAAATTGCAGATTGCGAGTTATTTCAACCTCAATTGCATTTTGTAAGGATTGACAAACTAAATTGCTTTTTAGTAAGTCTTTCAATATAGGGGATGGGACATTTGTGAGTACTTCGAATTTCAAATGCATTTTGTGTTTTCAACCTAAACCGCATTTTGCAAGTATTTTCAATTCAAATTGCATTTTGTATGGTGGTCTTTTTGCAAGTATTTTGATTCTCAATTGCATTTTGTGGGTATTTTGAATTTAAATTACATTGTGTAAGTATTTTCAACTAAATTGCATTTTGTAAGTAGTGTCCATTCCAATAGAGTAGTTTGAATCTACCGTGCATTTTGTAAGCATTTTCAATTTCAATTGCAATTTGTAAGTATTTTGAATTTCAATTGCACTTTGTGATTTTTTTGGAATCTCAAATGCGCGTTTTTCAATTAAAATTGCATTTTGTAAGTATTTTGAACCTCAATTGCATTTTGTACGTAGTGTCAATCTCATTTGCATTTTGTAAGTATTTTGAATGTCACTTGCATGTAAATAAAGTATTTCGACTCTACATTGCATTTTGTACATATTTTGAACCTTACCTTCATTTTGTGCGTATTTTTCAATCTATTCCTTTTGTGAGTATTTACGTTCTAAATTCCCTTTTGTAAGTATTACCGGTCTCCATTTTGTGAGTCGTTTCAATCTGAGTTCCTTTTAGTAAGTATTTTCCTTCTCACTTAATTTTCTTTCTGGTTTCCACTTCATTGACATTTTCGCTATCACCCAGACCATTAGGGGCCGATAACCTGGGAAATGCGGAAAAATGACCTTAAAACAACAATTATCATTATCATCAGTATAGGCAAGTCGCTTCGTTTTAAAGTTAGAAAATTATATATATCGATAAGGCATGAAATTAATGTCTGCATTGGGCTAGTGAACAGTAGAATCCTCTGGCAGGTTTGTTTGTCGATTGTTCTGGACAGGGGTAGAATTTTATTACCTCATGAAATCTCACAAAGACATTGACAGCAAATAAAAACAGTTCCAAAGGTGGTAGGATACTCACAAAAGTAGATAAATGATAATGGAACTTTCCAGTCAATAATATAATACCAATTACTGGGAAATGTGGAAAAATGACCTTCAATAAATGACGTGTCATTAAATAAGTATAATTATGTTACGGAATACCAGAAGACTATAGATGACATGGTTTGCTCGTCAAGTGAGAATCTTCTGATCTTACTTTTGTTTCAGTGATACTATATGGCTTTGCAGCACATCTGTCACGACCTGGAGCCCTTTGTTGTTCCAGTGGATTCCATCTCTTCCACCATTGTGGTAAAATCTATGGGTTATATAAATTGATACCTTAAAATACTGAAGCATGAAGGGGCTTTAGTAAAAATATATTCAAAACACAATTACCACTGATAATTGGATGCAATCAGTGGGAAAGCAATCAACAAATTTAATTAACAGTCAAGTTTAGCAGATGAGTAGTGAATTAATTGTGTGGTGTAGAGATAAATTAAAGCTATAAAACGGGAAACCCAATGCCAAAATACCAAAAATCATGGTAAGTTATATTTATATTTCCGTATCCAGATACATTGTTAAATGATGTTCATCCAATGTTCAGCTACAAGAACAGCTTGATCATTGCCCTGAAAAACATCTTTTGTGCACGGTGATAGTATATTCTGGCAAACAAGAAGTTGCTCTTCATTCTGTAGTAGTCCACAATCACAGACCACTTCTCCTTGCGCGTAGCCCTATGTCACAAGGTTGGTTTTGCATTTCGAAACACTTGTGCGAAGTCGGTTGAGAGTTTCCCGGATGGGATAGCGAAGGTGAAAACCCTCGGAAGGTTCTTCCTTTAGACTCAGGGATGGATCAGGCACTTGTTGTTCCCACAGTTCACGCCTTCATTTTCCTGCCGTATCAACAAGGGGTGAAGTTGTTCTTAAGAAACTCTTCCTTGTCCTGAGTCAAACGGACTGTATTAGATAACTACAAAAGGGGTGAAGTTGATCGGTTGTTTGTCTTCAACGTTCAACTTCTGCAGCTACTTGCCTTCTTACGTGAGGAGGAGCGATTCTTGCGATAGGATAGAGTTTTTCCGTTGGTGTTGGACTCAGACACCCTGTAATTATGCGACTGGTGGCGTTTACAGCAACATCTACTTGTTTAGCAGATGCAGAGTTTCTCCATACTGTGACCGAAATCAATATTGAATTATGGTCACATCAACTGTGATGAGATTGGAAGCATAGGCTCTCGACGATTCTTGTTGCATCTTCGACACGAGAATATGTTATGTGTAACATACGAATTGGCATTAACATTTATACATCTATAATTGTATCTCAGTCTCCGAATTTCAATCCAATAACAGATTTTTATTGTGGCAGAAGGCCAGGTGTTCTTGTTATACTATACGATTTCAAGCACCGCGGTATATGACGCCAGCCCCAGAGAGGGTTAGCGCGCCCCTTTTCTACCCCACGTGGTAAGCAAGGCAGTGCAGCTCAGAGCCTGACTAGCGACGGACAGCAGTTAACTGGCAGTATTTCATTCGAGGCATGTACACGTTTGGACCACATACACCTGTCTTGTATCGTGGTCGTGAGGTTTCATATCGCGCACGGGATATAGTCAGTTCTTATATGAACGTGAGTTGGTATCGTAACAAAACCGGTAACGTGTGGACTGCAGAATGTTAAACTCAGTGAAGCGTGTGTGCTAATGGAGTTTATGTGAGTACTTATTTAACATTATTTGACACCACGTGGGAAGTCTACACCATCATGGAGACAGACACTTACGAACCAACTTCACATGTTAGCACAGTTTGGTCATGCTAAAATCACAACTTCATTATACATGAGATTACACTAAAAGTTTAAGAAGAGTATTATTCTACTAGACATTAGGAACAGAACACAATTAGATTACTGTTATTATTACAACAGAGCATCAAGATTTACAGAACGTGGAAAATGAATATAGCAGTGGCGTACAGTCAAATGACATATTGGGAACTTGAATTTTCTGGAATGCTAACTTCACACACAATGGATCTCGTGGGAACACTTATGAACTTTATTACAAACAAGATGATGTTTAATTTCATTAAGGTAAAATTTACGAACATGGATGGACACCAGGATTTGAAGATACATTTACACCTTACTATCTGCACGATGATGCTGGCGTTTTATAAATTTCTACATCATCGATCCAGCAGATATAGGCATCTTTAAACACCATGACATCGTGGGACATAACACCAAATTCAAAGGACAGTGAGTCCATTCTACACTCATTGCAACCCCATGACAAACCATAACCATGACTAATTGATTGTTTTATTTTCAGATGACTTTGAAATTATGCCTGTTTTTCGAACATACTAGAGCACTTTAGGAATAAGATCTTGCTAATTTATGATCATTTCACACATTTTTCTTCGATCATAATAACATTGAATTTCTTGACTTGTTCTATAATTTTATTTTTTATTTTTTGGATTGTGAATATTTCCACACAATTAAATTTTTATGCGATTGCGGACGATATTTCCGAGTTCTTGGCAGCAATACTTGATCGTATTTATCTAATTGAACGATTTTATTAGATGAATTATTTATGCATTATAGATCAGTTAATATTAATAATAATGTATTGGTTAACGAACCTAGCTATTATAATATTCTGGATTATTATTCTGACAGATTCGAGTCGTATCAAGCATTTTTGAATTATGATAGATTTTGCATAGCACATATAAAAGAAAGCTTGTAGTTGTAATTATGTTGTGGACACTTTTTAAATAAGTGGTCTTATTTTGTGGCAACATTAGGGATGCGAGTCAGGTGGCCTATCCAAGAAGAAGAATAATATGAATATTTAAAGATTTGAAGTGTGAGATAATAAGAATTTCACTCTGTACTAGTATTTGTGCGTATGATGTTTGAAGGATGTGTTTGTGTAACACAATCCTCGTTTAGTAATTTTTCTAGATGCATGCTTAAAGTATTCGACGATTAAATTAATGCAATATTAAATGCTGTGTTAGAAGTGCTATAGATACGAATTTATGAAACAGTTATACTGAATTCTAGGATTTCAGCCAAATCTGGCCTTTCATTATCAGGAATGCATAATTAAATAATGGATAGCTGACCTATAACCAATTAAATTGTTAATTAACATTTCTATCTTGATTAATTAATTAATTAATTAATTTCGCTAATTGTAATAATGAAAGGAATTTATGATAATTTGTTTATAACAATTTATATATTGGAATAAATTATTATATCTGCCTTTGATTACCAGATTGATACAATATGGTCCAGGATTCGGAATAATAATAATAATCATAATTATTATATTATTTATAACAATGGTATTTTTGATGAATATTCATTTAATATGAGATTATTTCATCGTTATCTGCACATTACTCTGCCACAATGTCAGATGATAATTGTAAATATTTGTAAATTATTTCTTTACAATAATTTAAATTCGTAATTAACCTACGATAATTATCCTTCGCTTTAATTAAATTTATGAGTGAATTTTCAGTGTATTTAGAAATATGTGTTTATGGGGAAATGAATAATGTGATAGTCAAATTTAATTTAATCATTCAAAAGCTGAAACCAGTGACAGTGCAGTGCAACGAAAAAATATTGTGTTCCATTTTATTCAGCTTACTCAACGAACACTGGAACATTAACTTCGATTCACATTACCCCACAGAAATATATAGGACAATCAAATTGGTAGTCTAGGATTTATCGATCCATGATCCCAACGTAAGCATAAAACCAATTTGATTCTAGGAGTGCATTTATTCATTTTGTTTCGTCTGCTCTTAAATAAAAGAGACCATTTTATCTTAGTTATCTTAAATTATTCCTGCAGCTTGTTCCATTTCCTGACTGAGTGATACTATCCTATTTTATTTAACAAATATATATATCTGAGGCAACCTTTCTCACCTATCCCGTTAAACGACCCGAGGCATTAGATCTCTTGCCTGCCCGTGTTTGCAGTTGATTTTTGGTAGTTTTTCCGGATATATATTTCAGAGACTCCTAATTTGTTTTTGTTACGACCATGTACCATTTATTGGACATCACGTTGATTTCCGGGCCGAAGTGAAGTCTGGGAAACGGGTTCAATACGGGGGATGGATATTCTGCAGCTGATATGCAGAGGGCGTTGGACATGAGGGTGTGCACCCCAAGATGTGCCTGTTAATTTTCTGATAATATTATTCCTATCACACACCTTTTGTTTGGTATTCTGGCAGTGTTGTTTAAAAGATAATGTTCTGTCCGGTTTCACACCAAGGTACTGCCCCCGTAAAATGAATTATAAGGGATGAAAATGGGAATAATACATTTTTTTCGAAGCCCATGATAAAATTTAACCAAGGAATATGATGGCTGGAACTTGGCAGAAACCAGTCGTGAGGCGACGTCGAGCTAGGAGGGAAATTCCGTCACGTGATAGTCTTGCGCAATGGAAGTTTCGAGAAGCTTGGAATTGACCTAGCAACAGTGAATATTCCCAGGATTTGTTTAGATATTGTTATAAATTATCCCATTGTATATGAGCTTACAGCCAATAGGAAGAAGTTTTATAGAAGACGGGAGTTCCAGCAACTAAATTTTTATGAATTTACATATTGGAAAGAGAAGAATATGATAATAAAATATTGGAAATATTTTATAAGTCAATAGCAGGTCCCTATTGGAAGAAATAAGCGATTTGCTAGAGCCCGCGCGAATTCGAGAGGGAACTCGAAAAGGCGGCTAAAATCGGTAGACTTGGAGGGGAGACGCCAAGCACCGAGGCTCTTGTGTATCTGAACGTCGAAGAGGTCAGACGTGTGAAATTGGAGGGAAAAGGAGATCCGAGTGTTTCACCGGTCTAGTAGAAGGTGACCCGTGGAGACAAGGCTTGAGCGAGAGGGGAATCAGGAGACGACCGCGCCTTGAATCTAGGTGAAGTTGCGAGGTTTACATTTACCGCATTAACTTCGGTCTGATCGACTTCAGAGAATTCATTTCAAATACGTATTGTAGCTGACTAGCAGATACTGTATATTGCAAGCTTACAGAAGTTTGGAAGAATTATTTCAGCAATTATAAGCAGTTTTGTGAAGCGTGAGAAAAGTGTTTTTCTCCAGCGCGATACGACACTTTGTCCGAGCGATTGCAGCTCAGGCAACAGCCACCCGTGAGTACGAGTGTGTATTACTATTGCTTGTGTGGAACTGTGTTACAACACTTAGGATGGAGATGTATTCCATAGTGAAAAACAATTTGCAGTCTCGCATTATGAAGATTATTTTGGACTAGATTATTATGTGCGCCAGGAGTATAGGCAGATAGAAGCAGTATAGGCAGCGATGGAGCTTCGTTAGAGGAGACTGTTCGTGAATGTCTACTTAGTGAGCAATCATGAGACTCAATGCACAACTCCATTCTAGTGAATTCTTGTCAAACGTGAGCTCAACATTAACATCAGAGACTACAGAACGATGTTCAGATTCCATCTAGATGAATGTTCGTTATACGTGGTGTATTGTTTGGAATACACGGTAAGATAGAGTAAACTTTTACATCTCTTTGCCAGTTCATTCCTTCATTTTTCTCAAACACCAACAGTGATCTTCTAATTTCTCCTTGCTGTTTATAGTTCTCATGTTACTTGTGAGTCTGTTCTAGATATATATCTTCCATGACCCACCTAGCGTCATCTAGCAGCCAATCTCTGAAGTTCCTCAATTCTTCTCTGTACAAGAGGATTTCCTTATCAATCTGGCCACCAGATCTCGTCGCTATCGCCAGCTATCATCTCCGTGATCAAGAGAACTTCGTCTACTTTTTCACCCACCAGGCTGCGCTAGTGTCGCCTACTATCAATCAACTCTTTGAAGACCATTTCATCAAGAAAAAAATTATTTATTGTTAAGTTGTCTATGCTTATATGTATTCCTTTTGTCTCCTACCCCCACTCTTTTCCCTTCCCAGGTCCCTCCGTGCTTCGCTGAGCGTGTCTCACTTGTACACCGGCAGTCGACTCAGTCAGTTGAAGCTCAACTAGAGCTCGCCTCCTCAACTATAGAGGCAATCTTTTAATTCCACGCCATGTTGGAACTTTAATCTCAACCGTCAAAGGGAACTTCACCTTCGCCATGAAGCAAAGATAAGTACCAACTTCAGGTTTTAACCTCATTCTCATCGTCTTTTAATAGTTACCTATTCACGAAATGCTTTAAGTGTCTATCGTTTGTTTAATTGTAAGCGAACGGCTAGTGACTCAATATCCTTTTCCCCAATAGTATTGACTTTGCCATTGGGCCAAGTGCTTGGGTCAACTATACGGGCCGAATTAGCCAAAGCTGCGTCTTCACCACTCAGCATTCTATTTTTATTGCTGCTGACAGTTCCTCATAAAAGACAACAGGATCAAAGGGCAGTTCATTTTTTTTCTTCAAAAATGTCAATTCCCATAAATCGTTTGTTGTTGACAGACGTTACAGCTTGTTCGTAAAATGCTCCCGGGCTATTTTTTCCAGCAGTGAATGTGTTTGCCAGAATCTGTAAACTTTTGTTAGCTCGGAACAAATATTCATCTCGGTTCTGCAGTTCTTTACTAACTTCTTCCCACAGGGGCACACATCTAATAGGACGTGGGTTGGTGACTACGGGGCCCCAGCTGAGTCCGGCACTTGTCTCATCTTTTCTGATTCCCCCCTTCTGCGAGAAGTCAGCCTTCTTTTTCTTTTCATGTTATCTCCTGCCTTCTCAAGGCCCTCAAGGAGGCAGGGTGTATGTAGCCCCACCACGTTTGGTGCACCCTAGATATTGCTACACCCTCAGGGGCTCACGGCTGGTGAGTTCGGGAGTTGGCGGCTCTGAGGGATTCCTGAGCTTGGTCTGGTTTTCCCCCTTTTATCCATTACCTGTGGGGCGGACCCTTGCCTCTTTCACTTTCCTATCTGCCTTTTATGGCTCTCCTTCATTCCAAGTCCCTCAATCCGCATTCTTCGAGGGTTGAGGGAATTTCTTTCCTCCTGTCCTTTATTTGCCTTATTCTCCTTTAGTTTTCCATTTCTTCTTCTAGTATGTAGGTTAGTAGTTAGTTTTATTTTTAAGTTTGCATATCTTTTTCATCTTCACGATCACCCAAACCATCAGGGGCCGATAACCTAGATGTTAGGCCCTTTAAAACAACAATTATCATCATCATCATCATCATCAATATATAATTTAATAAGATCCTCTAGTAAACAAAACATAAGAAAAAAAACTCCTATTGCCACAAAAGCTCTCTGGTGATGCACATTGGCTTAAGGCCAAAACAAGTCAATTACTCATGGAAACAAGAGAAGGCTTTACATGCTAGCTTGCTGAGCAAAACGGAAACAATTAATTTAAAAAAATATATAATAAAGCCCAAAAGAAGGAAAGCCAGCAGACAGGGATCACCAAATAAGAAAGGGCTTGATAAACCACTAAGGCTCGCAAAACTGACTCGACATGCAGGCAGCTCAGCCACGTGGAAAGGAAAAGTAAAAATAATTAATAAAATAGGACAAATTTACAAATCCAAAACTTTCATGACTGCGGGATACTCAGGAACACTCACAAAAAACACAAAGGAAAATCAACAAGATTAACAAAAAAACATTCTAATCTCCCACCACAACACGTTTGAGTGTCCCGCTCGACGCCAAGAGAATTACACACACCAGACCACAATGCACTCTGGCAAAACAAAAAATAAAGAAACATGGCCACGAAACAGATGACTGCATGTCTAGCCGAATTACGGCAAACAATTACCTTTTAAAATTAAACTTCACCAGAGAGAAAAGAAAAAGAGGAAATAATTACACCTTAACACGATTAAAACGAGGCAATTTAGGATGCCCCCCCCCCAGCGGCTCACATCTTGTGGGCGTGGGTTGGCGACCACGGGGCCCCAGCTGAGTCCGGCATTGCTTCCACTTACTTGTGCCGGGCTCCTCTCCGTCTTCTTTCCTGTCGACCTCACTTGGTCAACTCTTGTTCTCTTCTGACCCCGACGGTATTAGGGTATCCGAGGCCTAGGGAGTCTCTTCCTTTCCCGCCTTAATTGGCCCTTGTCTCATCTTTTCTGATACCCTCCTTCTGCGTGGGGTCAGCCTTCTTTTTCTCTTCCTTTTACCTCCTGCCTTGTGCTCTAGGCCCTTAAGGAGGCCGGGTGTATGTAGCCCCACCACTTCTGGTGCACCCTAGATAATGCTACGCCCTCAGGGGCTCACGGCTGGTGAGTTCGGGAGTTGGCGACCCCGAGGGATTCCTGAGCTGGGTCCGTTTTCCCCTTTTGTCCCTTACCTTTGGGGCGGACCCTCTCCTCGTTCACTTTCCTATCTGCCTTTCGTGGCTCTCCTTCCTTCCAAGTCCCTCAATCCGCCTTGTTCGAGGGTTGAGGGCATTTCTTTTCCTCCTGTCCTTTATTTGCCTTATTCTCCTTTAGTTTTCCATTTCTTCTTCCAGTATGTAGGTTAGTGGTTAGTTTTAGTTTTAAGTTCGCTTCTTTTTTTTTCATCTTCACGATCACCAAACCATCACGGGCCGATAACCTAGATGTTAGGCCCCTTAAAACAACAATTATCATCATCATTTTGGTTAGGAGGGGTGCAGGGTCAGATTATCAGTGATGGGATAATTGATCACCTCGCAAACCACTTAGTCAACAGCATCACTGTGTCCATAAGTCCTCAGAAACGCATTACACCAGCACCTGCAGTGCTTTCAGAGTTCAAGAGGCGTTAGGTAAATTTTCAATAAGTCCAATATTGTTAGTTTTTGAAGAAGCAGGTGGATGCAATGTGCAAGATATCATGCGACGAGTGGGCAGCCATTTACAAAACAGTCGTTAATCTTATTTCAAAAATAAAAGTTTACAGAAATTACTAATTCTTAATACATTTTACATATGAGAAACATGTTTGAATTTATATGAAGAAAATCCTGACCATGCCCTAGATCCTTGCTCACAATAGTTCATTAAATAAGGTTACGTTTTTACAGACTAGTTAGACTTTTCTAGAGTACACGAGTTGAACGATCATACATTCAGAAGGAACTATGGTAGAGGAATGACCACTCAAATTCCCAAGGAAACCGGTATACAAGATTACCCTGAGTTAGGTCTCCCACCGAGTGCTACTTACATGCTAGCATCTTCTACGTGAACATCAAAATTAGTTACAATTTTATAATTTTACCATTAAATGGGAATTACCCAACAGTTACAAGTTGTATCCCACTAGAGTTTGCATATCCAATTCAAAATTCCAGAAGGAACAGATGCCTGTAGGTTTCAATGAAGGTTAGGGATACTCTACATTATACAAAATATCATTTTACAAATTTATGGTACCATTTCTTCATTACAAATCTCTCCACCTCGTTTTATGTGCGACAGATGCACTCTGGATATTTTGTTGGCCTTAGGGTTTCGAATAAGAAGAGTAACGGGAGTCAAGAATGCCTCTGCATAACAGGGGCCTTTGAAGTGAGGGGTCAACTTGCTAGATACTAGATTACTGACGCCCTTGGGCTCGAAATTGCGGACGTACACAACATCCCCAATTTCCAAATCAGTTGGCTTGCGACAGGCACTGTATCGCTTGGCAAGTTGGTCATGTGTTATTTTAATACACTCTCTAGCCTTGTCGAATTTCGCCCTCATATCCTCGGGCGTGAAACTGTCTGGAAGGAGATCGTGCAGGTTCCACAGGATAGACAACGGAGAATTAGCCATAAACGAAAAGATTAACGGAAAAGGGGTGGCTTGCGTGCTTTCATGCACGGCGGTGTTGAAAGCAAAATTGAGCCAATGCAAATTAGAATCCCACTTGGAATGGTCGTCGTGGTGGAAAGCGATCAGAGCAGAACGGAGATTACAATTGGCTCGCTCAGCGAGCGACGGGTTAGTAAAATAGGGAGTGGTGGTTACATGCGAAATAGCATAATCAAATAAGAATTCACGGAACTGATGTGATACAAAGCACTTGGCATTATCTGACACCAGGAACTGACATGGCCCAAAAGATGAAAAGATGGAATTAAGACACTTGATGACGGAACTGGTCGTAGCCTGTCTGGTGGGGAATATCCAACTAAACCGGGTGAAACCGTCAGTGCAAACAAGCGCAAATTGGTTTCCCCGACCAGAATGAGGGAACGGGCCAACATGGTCGATAAAAAAGCCTCTCCATGGGTCTTGATGCCGGTTCGGATGACAACAGGCCAACCTTTGTAGAAACCGGAGGTTTGCTAATATTACATGAAGCACAATTTCTAATGAGTATCCTGATGTCGCCATCCATTCTTCGCCATATGAAAAACTGTCTGATCTTAGCTCGGGTCTTGAATACTCCTAGGTGGCCACCAATAGGAGATTCGTGATAGTAACGAAAGATTTCCGGAATGAGGACCGAAGGGAGCACAATTTTAGGTAGACGGTCATGACGAGACGAACAGCACAATACACCATCCTTTAGAGAGTAGGGTTTGACCACTTCCCCAGAATTGATTCGGTCAATTAAGCTAGATAAGGAGGGATCTTCTTTCTGGAATCTCCTCACATCTTCAAAAAGCATAGGGGAATTGCTGAGAACGACATTGACATAATTTACAGGTGGTACAAGGTTTACGGGTTCACATTTTCGAATTTCCTCTTCGGATGTTTCCTCATACATACGGCTTAATGAATCAGCTACCGCATTTTCAGACCCACGAATATGGTGGACCGTGAACTGGAATGACAGGATCCTAGTTGCCCATCTGGCAATCCTACCAGTTTTACGGGGTTTCCCTAACACCCAGCTCAAGGCCTGGTTATCGGTCTCGAGGAGAAACTTAGTGTGCTCAAGATACATTCGGAATTTTTCCAGGGCGAACAACACTGCTAAACCCTCAAGTTCGTATATGGAATACTTCCTCTCTGCGTCCGTTAAGGTACGAGAAGCGTATGCAATGGGTTGCCTACCCAGATCAGACTCTTGCAGTAGGACACTACCAACACCACGACCAGAAGCAACAGTTTGAACGATGAACTGCTTCCCAAAATCCGGAATAGCTAATACAGGGGCGTTAGAGAGCGCAAGCTTTAGATCTTCGAAGGTTGCCTGCTGAGAGGGACCCCACTCAAACTTTTTTGCGTAAGTGATTTAGAGGAGCAGCACGGTCGGCAAAGTTACTGATGAAATGCGAAAGAAGTTCACCATTCCAATATAACGAGCAACACCCTTGGCGTTCTTGGGCGGTTTAAAATCTCTGATGGCCTGAGTACGAGACTGGTCCACGGATATACCAGATTCGGAAACAATATGACCCAAGAAGGAAATTTTGGGCTTGGCAAAGGAAACCTTGGACAATTTGACGGTAAGGCCAGCGTCACGCAACCGATCAAGTACAACCCTCAGATAATCAACGTGTTCCTCGAAGGACTCAGGATAGATCACCACATCATCAAGATAGTGGTACACATATTTGAATTTAATTTCAGAAAACACCTTGTCCAGAAGTCTGCTCAACACAGCGGCTCCGGTGGATAGGCCAAACGGGACACGGGCATACTCAAACAAGTTCCAGTCAGTGGAAAAAGCAGTAACATGCCTCGATTCCGGTGAGAGGGGAATTTTGAAGTAAGAAGAATTCAAATCGAGGATCGTGAACACCTTCGCGTTGCGAAACCAACTAAAGCATGTGTGAAGATCCGGCAAAGGGATGGATTGTAAAACAACTTTTTGATTAAGAGTCCTATAGTCGACCACCGGCCGAAAACCACCGTTAGGTTTGGCACAAGGAAAACAGGGGATGAGTAGGCAGAAATAGAAGGTTGGATTACACCTTCTTCCAACATCTTGTCAATAATCTTCCGAAGTTCGGCCATCTTGGGCGGGGCAAGGCGATACGGGCTGGAACTTACCGGCACAGAATCGGTTAGCTCAATCTTATATTCCATCAAATGGGTTACACCCAACTTGTCAGTAAATACATCACTATACTCCTGACATAACCTCTTTATGGCATCCTTTTGAGGACTCGTTAACTTTTCCAGATCGAGATCCTCAATAGTCACAGGTTCACTAACTGAATTGACAGCAGGAGAAGATAAAACCGGGTTAAACGATAATTTAATTTGCGGATTAAACTTAAACCATAAGTTGCGGGCACCAAAATCAAGAAGCATACCAACGTGGGACATGAAATTTGCTCCAATGACCACAGAACAAGAAAGATTTCTGGCAACAAAAAATTTAAACTTCCAAGAAAAATTTAGAACATGGATTTTGACTGTCATACTACCCAAAATATTTAAGTTTGAACAATTTGCCGAAATAAAAGATTCATTGTTAGGCTCTAAATCAGGTAGACTGCAAACACTCTTCATAGCTAAAAACCAGACCTCGCTTATAAAGGAGCCAACACTACCAGAATCAAGCAATGCAGAAACGGGCTCGTCATTAACACAAATTTTAATAAGCGGGGATATTCCCTTAGCCACAGGAGAAATTCCAAAATCATTATTCACTCTAAAACGATTACAATTAGATGACGAGGTCACCCGCACCACAGGTTTCACATCATGTTTAGAATTAGGCTGACTTGCCACGACATTGCTCACCGACAGGTTAGGTTGGTCAAAGACATAAGCAGAACTAGCACGTGATGATTTAGTTTTCAAAAAGTTATCAGGATTTTCATTAGTAGGGCGACCAGAAACTTCACACGGTTCTCCCAAATTCTCATGCACAGAAATATCCATAGAAGTAACACCCGAATTGGTCTCCAAAGTATCCCGTCATTGGCGATACACAACTTGGTTATTCCGACACACCTTCTTAACATGTCCCACGCCACCGCACGTGTGGCACTTAACATTGGGTCTAGGATGAAACATAACCTTAGGAGGGGACGAGACATCAAGGGAGGAGGGGGAACATTAGCTACACGAAGGGAATCTGCATGTTTCACAGCCATAGCCTCTATAACGACCTGTTTTAGCTCGACAAATGACGAAGGCCTGGTACACATAGTCATGTATGACCTATATTCTGGCGAAAACCCATTTACAATTGACGACACCAATTGTCGTTCAGTCAAAGGGGATGCGAACACCTGGGCATATACCTTAATGTCACTGACATAGTCGCTAAGTGACTCGTCCAACCTTTGGACACGATATAAGAACTTTTGTTCGAGAGTACTAATGGCACTCGCAGGGACAAAAACCCACAACACTACCCTAATGAACATGGGTAAGGACATGCGGAGGTGGATAGCTTCAATCAGCTTGTCGCGCAGCATACCGGATGCAACAGGATACAAGAGTTGGAAAATCTGATTTTCCGACATTCCAAAAATCGAGGCATGGTTGCCCAATTCGACCACTTGCTTTAAAAATAAGACCACCTGGGTAACGTCATATAGGTTGAAATTCTTCAACTTAGTTATAAAACTAGAAATAGGGTGAGGAATCGACCCATAATTAACGGTAGGCGTGTACGTAGCATTCGGAAAAGATACATTATTACCAGGGTAGCTTCCTCGCACACCCTCTACAGGAGACAAAACATTTACATTGCCAGAGAAAAAACTGGGATGCAATGGGTCGGCCGGACCCAGGAAGTCATTAGGTGACCTAACATGAGAAGAATAACCGTATCCAGGGGTAACTGGTCTGGACGAGCCAGAACCAGGCAACAGAGGGGCAGACAAACCACCACCAGTAAACGATCCCAAAACCTCAGACCTAGTAAACAGAGCTGACACGTTCAACCCCAGAAGAACGCTCCAAATTCACAAGGTTATCTCTTAAGTCAATCAAATCAAAAGCACTATTATTGTCGGCCATTTTGAAAAACACAGAATGCAGGCAGACAATACAGAAAGAAACAAATTTTAGGAATTACGAGTACAGTTTACAATTTCACAACAATACCATAAATTACCAATTAACAACACCATAGATTAGGTTGACACTCGAACACTGCCACAATACTATACAAAATCATGCACAATGCTGCCCAGAACAGCAGACGTCGTCGTTTGCTTGGCTCCAGAACTGGAAGCTAAATTACAACAAATTGCTAAAAATCACAGGTCGAACATCTTCAGACAGGGCTCCTCGATGCCTTCACTCGCAGCATGTAGGCTATCAGAATATTAAAAAAAACAAATTTCCCATGCCAAGAATACATGCCAGTCACTTACCAAGCTTCTTCTTCATTGGGAAAATTGCATCATAAATAGGATATAATTCATCACAGAAACCTTGCTTGGAACAGGTCACTTCAAATATCACCACATGGATTTTTAGAGGCATACATGAAACCAAACAAACGACAAGGATTAACATAAAATAACATAAAGCACACTGACATGACACATCTCATCAGTAACCGTCCTATCAGCACCAGAAGGATCCATAAACGAGCCTGCGGGTACCAGGGAGGGGATAGCTGCAGAAGCGATACACAATCACGCTCTGCTACCAGAATGATACGGGGTGGTGGGGTGGATGGGCCTACTTACCTTATTTCAGGAGGTCCGCATCGCTAACAGCAACTCACCATCAGTTGACATGCCCCAACAGAAGAACACCTTAAGGCGAAGGAAGGTGGAGAAGAGGAAAACGCACAGGCTCGTCTACAGATACCACGGGACCCCAGCTGAGTCCGGCATTGCTTCCACTTACTTGTGCCGGGCTCCTCTCCGGCTTCTTTCCTGTCGACCTCCCTTGGTCAACTCTTGTTCTCTTCCGACCCCGACGGTATTAGGTTATCCGAGGCCTAGGGAGTATTTCACTTTCCCGCCTTAATTGGCCCTTGTCTCATCTTTCCTGATATCCTCCTTCTGTGAGGGGTCAGCCTTCTTTTTATTTTCCTTTTACCTCCTGCCTTGTGCTCAAGACCCTTAAGGAGGCAGGGTGTATGTAGCCCCACCACTTCTGGTGCACCGTAGATAATGCTACACCCTCAGGGGCTCACGGCTGGTGAGTTCGGGAGTTGGCGACCCCGAGGGATTCCTGAGCTGGGTCCGTTTTTCCCCTTTTGTCCCTTACCTTTGGGACGGACCCTCTCCTCTTTCACTTTCCTATCTGCCTTTCATGGCTCTCCTTCCTTCCAGGTCCCTCAATCCGCATTCTTCGAGGGTTGAGGGCATTTACTTTCCTCCTGTCCCTTATTTGCCTTATTCTCCTTTGGTTTTCCATTTCTTCTTCTAGTATGTAGGTTAGTAGTTAGTTGTAGTTTTAAGTTCGCATTTCATTTTCATCTTCACGATCACCCAAACCATCAGGGGCCGATAACCTAGATGTTAGGCCCCTTAAAACAACAATTATCATCATCATCAGTTTTAGTTTTAAGTTCGCTTTTCATTTTCATCTTCACGGTCACCCAAACCATCAGGGGCCGATAACCTAGATGTTAGGCCCCTTAAAACAACAATTATCATCATCATCATCATCATCGTCTGCAGATACACTCCGATAACCCACATAACTGCCACCGACGAAATAATGCCACAACAGTTGCTTAATATTTTAAAAAAAATTAATCACGAAAAAGGGGCAAGAAAATATAATTTAATAAGATCCTCTAGTAAACACAACATAAGAAAAAAACTCCTATTGCCACAAAAAACTCTCTGGTGATGTCAGCAGACAGTGATCACCAAATAAGAAAGGGCTTGATAAACCACTAAGGCACGCAAAACTGACTCGACATGCAGGCAGCTAAGCCACGAGGAAAGGAAAAGTTAAAAAAAAATTAATAAAATAGGACCAATTTACAAATCCAAAACTTTCATGACGGCGGGATACTCAGGAATACTCACAAAAAAACACAAAGGAAAATTAACAAGATTAACAAAAAACATTCTAATCTCCCACCACAACACGTTTGAGTGTCCCGCTCGACGCCAAGAGAATTACACACACCAGACCACAATGCACTCTGGTAAAACAAAACCAAAACATGGCCACGATACAGATGACAGCACGTCTAGCCGAATTACGCCAAACTATTACCTCTTAAAATTAAACGTCACCAGAGAGAAAAGAAAAAGAGGAAATAATTACACCTTAACACGATTAAAGCGAGGCACTTTAGGATGGTACGGATCGTAAACCAAATAAACAATAGGCCAATCCCGAAGATTACGAAAAGAAAAGAACCAACTAAACACAATGAGAATACCCATAAAGAAAATAAACTAAATAAATAATAAATTACAATGTACGATAAACTTGAAACGTGTCTCCGGAAGGCGCAGAAAAAAACAAAAGTTTACATATCAGGTAACATTAAAAAAAAGAAAATTAGGCCTAGAACACGACATTAAATACAGTATTAAAACATCAATATAAGGCCAATATCGGAGCTCCCATAACAAGATATATATATATTATAAAACGTACCTTAAATCCTTCTTTTGTGGAGACACGATAATAACAAAATCATTAACACACATTAAATAATTTTAAAAGGCACCAGATTTGCCTCAAAATGGCTACCCCAGCACACGCGCCGTTTTGGTTACACATGAAACTTCTCCTTGCAGCAAGTTACGATAATTATCCCACATGGGTTTCGGACTGGAGAAAAAGGATGGAGAAATAGGACGAGAGTCGTACAGAAGTTATAAATTTAACTTAAAGTAAACTCAAAGGCACTGCAAATCCGCTCTCCTATTCATAAAGTGGGTAGGGACCTGGGCAAAGCTAACGGGAAACGCAACTGGAACTTGGGCGGTTTGCGAGAAAGTTGCTGTAGCGTATTCCCTCTCAAGCATACATATGCCTACTATGGGGAAGGGTGGTCTGGCAAGACAAAGAGTAACGGATTTATTGTGTATCTGTTCAAAGGAGTTTGTTTCTAAACAGGTAATTTGAAGAATGCTAATAATTTGAATCAGCTTCGAGATTTTAGTTTTTGAAATTGGAGAATTTCTAACGAGCGACCAAATGCTTCCAAGAAGGATGGGGATAAAGCAATTATACCTTTGGGAATAATTTTGTGAAGTGTGCCAATAGTTGCATTTAGAAATGGCTAAGCTTTTACCCAGCAAGGCGCCGACTAAAAGTTTAGACAATGAGAAACACTTATATTTTGAGGAACCAACCATAAGTGTTAGAGAGAATCTCCACAAGCAGGAAGCTGGCGTAGCGAGCTATGCTTGCCTTACTGGCCAGTTAGAATTAGCTATTAAAGCTAAGAGAGACTTTACAAAGTTAATAACTAAGAGTTCTTGCTCAAATGCAAAAAGTGGTGAAAACCCTATGAATAGATTTTTTTTTAATAGGAAGAGTCAAGGAAGACAGGATCTTGCCTAACCGTGATATTAGAGAAATGATAAAGCCAAAAAGAAATCTTTAATTTGTTTAACAATGTAAAAGGAAGTAGTTTTGTAACAAATATATAATTTTGATTTTTTATAAACAATTGGGGTCGCAGACCTCCGAAAACATCTAAAGCTTGCGCCAGGCAATTGATAATTCTTTTGGTTTTAAACCTTTTATATTCTTTAAAATCTTCGTAAGATTTTGAAATGACGAAGATAAATAAATGAAAAATTTAAACATAACTGACGTACCGGTAATTAAAGTTACACAATAAATCAAGTACAAGGTGTGTACTTTAAGGATTTCTAGATAAGTATCTTAGAAATAACAACAACTTCGAAAGTAACAACAACAAAAAGCAGGAAGAATAAAATAGAAGTTTCTATAACTTCTTGTATTAATGCAGAACTACGCTTGATGATTATACATAGGAGATTATACAAATAGGGCAGGTCACTTATTGTGAAACCTGAAGAGAACAATTGAAAGGAAGTTTCTAGAACTCCTATGTTTAAGTAGGGATCACGAGAAAAATGGGGCTAGTTTCCCTTTCGTGAAACCTAGAGATAACTCACTTTTGAGTTGAAAGAATTGTATTCCCGCATTAGAAGGGAGAAACAATATAATTTGAGGCGTGTACTAGACACGAAGTTTTACAGACATTAATTCGTTGTACGTGGAACAAGTAAGGGAGGGCACTTATTGAGAGTGACACCTCATTGAAAAAAGACCTAAAGTAACAATTTTATTATTTTGGTTTGTTAGTAAAGGGTTTGGAAAGATCAAATGGGATTGTGGAAAAGTGTTCATGGCCGTATTTATTTTACACGGACGAGCGCGACGCGGATGAAAGGTTGAACAAGCACTGTTTTCACTATAGTCTGTTGATATAGTTGAAAAGTTCACTGTATTGGCACAAACAGTTGATGGCAAAGAAAGTTATTGCAATGGTGGAAAATAACTAGTTACACTGGATTAGCGAGAATCTATTGCTTGAGAAAGTTGTAGGTTATAGTTGAATGCACCAGAAAAATCCCAACGGAGGAAGAAAAATTAGATATTGATTAGCAGTTCATAAGGAAGATTCCTTAGTTTGAAAAAGTATTCCCATATGTGAGTGGAAAGTACTAGAAGGTTTAACTCGTAGATAAATTGTTCGGCATGGAAAATTCCAAAACAATCATGACTGAAGAATAGGGCAAAAGTTAGTCCAGCGGTGGAACGAGCTAAGTATTTTATAGACAGTTGGTAATTTAATGGTGTCCCACGTTGTGAGAAAATCCCTCATTTAATAAGCATAAGAAATGCTGCTTCATGTTAAGATTGGCTTAGATAGACAAAAGCCCAACATAGAAAATCCCGCGAAGGATGATTATTGCCTCAAATATAGAAATCTCACACTGTCTATAAAATGATCATTAAAAAGCATGTAGCTATTTAAAATAAATTAAAATAAGTTGAAGAACGTAGAAGTAGCACTTAGCTCATTTCTGATGAACGGCGAATCCTTAGGTGACCGTTAGTCAGGAATTCACAACATGGCGAAGATTTGAAAGTTTGTCTCTCGAGGTGAGGAGACGAGCTTTAGTAAAGCTCCGACTGACTAGGTTGACTTCCGACGTACAAGTGAGACACGCTCAACGGAGCTCGGAGGGACCAGGGAAGGGAAAAGAGTGGGGGTAGGAGACAAAAGGAATACATATAAGAATAGCCAATTTAATAGTTTAAAAAAAATCTTCTTGATGAAATAGTCTTCAAAGAGTTGATAGTAGAAGTCACTAACGCAGCCTGGAGGGTGAAAAAGTAGACGAAGTTCTCTTGATCACGGAGATGATAGCTGACGATGGCGACGAGATCTGGTGGCTAGATTGATAAGGAAGTCCTCTTGTACAGGGAAGAATTGAGGAACTTCAGAGATTCGCTGCTAGATGACACTAGGTGGGTCTTGGAAGATATATATCTAGAACAGACTTACAGGTAATATGAGAGACATATACCAACAAATAGAAATCAGTAGATCACTGTTGGTGTTTGAGAAAAAAAGAAGGGATGAACTAAAGCAAAGAGAAGCAAAAGCTTACTCTATTTTACCGTGTATTCCAAAGAATACACCACCTACGGGGATCAACCCCCTGGGAACAGTCTGTTCGTGAGAATCTGGGTGCTAACACTCCCAAGTTTCTGGTCGCAACCAGAACGGATGGGGGTGATTTCAAGATGGTAAAGTCTATTTTGTTTTCTCGCCACATAGAAGGGGTCTGTGGTGAGCTTGAGAAAGTACAAAAGATGAGAAACGGTAGCTTGTTGCTCAAGACTAGGACTGGTGAGCAGGTTGAACAACTTCTGAAATGTGACCACTTTGGCGATATCCCTGTCAAAGTGAATCTGGTCCGAGGAGTTATTTTCCACCGGGACCTGATTCTGAACACTGACGAGGAGCTCAAGGAGGATATGCAGCACCGTCACGTGACTGATGTTCGGCGCATTACGCGCAAGGTCAATGGTCAAATCGTGGATACTGGTGCTTTCATTATTTCCTTTGAGCTTTCGGTGCTCCCGGAGAAAGTCAAGGTTACAAGTTACCGTTGTGACGTACGGCCTTATATCCCTCCACCAATGAGGTGTTATAAGTGCCAGAAGTTCGGGCACATTTTATCCCGATGCTCAAGCCCTCAAATCTGCGGCACACTGCTTCCACTTATTAGTGCCGGGCTCCTCTCCGTCTTCTTTCCTGTCGACCTCCCTTGGTCAACTCTTGTTCTCTTCCGACCTCGACGGTATTAGGTTATCTGAGGCCTAGGGAGTCTTTCACTTTCCTGCCTTTATTGGCCCTTGTCTCATCTTTCCTGATGCCATCCTTCTGTGAGGGGTCAGCCTTCTTTTTCTTTTCCTTTTACCTCCTGCCTTGTGCTCAAGGCCCTTAAGGAGGCAGGTTGTATGTAGCCCCACCACTTCTGGTGCCCCCTAGATAATGCTACACACTCAGGGGCTCACGGCTGGTGAGTTCGGGAGTTGGCGACCCCGAGGGATTCCTGAGCTGGGTCCGTTTTCCATTTTTGTCCCTTACCTTTGGAGCGGACCCTCTCCTCCCTCCCCTCTCCACTCCTCTTTGCCTTATATTTCCTTTTCTCTTTAAGATTCCCGTACTGTTTTTGTTAATTGGTTCACCGTGTATCTAAATTGCCTTTTAGGGATTTTTAAGGAATTTTTGATCTATGTTGCATTTTGTAAGTTTTTTCGATCTAAACTACATCTCGCGATTGTTTTCAACCTCAATTGCATTTTGTAAGGATTGACAATCTAAATTGCTTTTTTGTAAGTCTTTCAATATGGCGGAGGGACCTTTGTGAGTATTTTGAATTTCAATTGCATTTTGTAAGTATTTTCAACCAAAACCGCATTTCGCGCCAATTTTGAATCTAAATTGCATTTTGTTTGGTGGGCATTTTGCACATATTTTGATTCTCAATTGCATTTTGTGGGTATTTTGAATCTAAATTACATTTTGTCAAGTATTTTCAATCTAAATTGCATTTGGTAAGTATTGTCAATCCACATGAGTCGTTTGAATCTACCGTTCATTTTGTAAGCATTTTCAATTTCAATTGCATTTTGTACGTATTTTGAATTTCAATTGCACTTTGTGAATAATTTGGATTGAAACTGGGATATTTCAATCTGAATTGCATTGTGTATTTTCAATTTCAATTGCATTTTGTAAGTATTTTGAACCTCAATTGCATTTTGTACGTATTTTCGATCTCATTTGCATTTTGTAAGTATTTTGAATGTCAGTTGCATTTTGTAAGTATTTAGACGCTTTATTGCATTTTGTACGTATTTTGAATCTAGCCTACGTTTTGTAGGTCGTTTTCAATCTATTCATTTTGTGAATCTATTCGTTCTAAATTCCCTTTTGTAAGACCATATTGTGAGTTGTTTCCATCTGAGTTCCTCCTTGTACCTATTTTCCGTCTCACATAATTGTCGTTCTAGTTTCCATTTCATTCTCATTTTCGCTATCACCCAGATCATTATGGGCCGATAACCTAGATGTTAGGCCCCTTAAGACAACAATTTTTATCATCATCATCTGCGGCACATGCGGTAAGGTACCCCACGAAGCGGAACAGTGCACCACACCACATCAGTGCACTAGTTGCCCTGGAATTCATTCTTCTCGGGACAGGAACTGCCCTGTCTTCCTGAGTGAGAAGAAAATCTAGGAGATCAAAACCCTGGATGGTCTCACCTACCAGGAGGCCCGCAAGAAGTACCCTACCACGATTCCGCTTTCTCCAAAGATTGATTATAGAGCTATAATACCCAATTTGGTCCCGGCTTCCTCATCTTTTGTCTCCGCTGTGATACCTTCTAATGTACCACCGCCATCTACATCTGTATCTACACCCCAGAATCGGAAAGAGAGCCCGAAGGTGACTTCAACCCCACCTTCGGCCCCAAAGAAGGCTGTGCGAGCGAAGGCTGCTCCGCCCGCACAGCAGGGGAGGAAGTTGAAGACTTACTCCCCACTCGGGAGGAAGTCGTCCTGACCCGTCTAAATATCTGAAAGAGGCGGGGAAGACTACTACGCATTCCCTTTCTCCAAAACGGGGCAAGCCATCCGCGCCAACACCTGCGGATGCTTCTGCGCCTGGGGACGTTTCGGTCCCCAGATCTGCGCGCTCCCCACGGAGATCCCCCCGCCGCCGAACTGCGCCTAGGAAATCTTCCACCGAGTCGATTCACTCCATGACCTCGCCTGAGGACATGGAGATTAAAGTCGACATAGTGACTGTAGATCCTCCAGAGTCTAAGTTGTAGCTGGCTGCTCCAACTTATTCCCTAAGTTCACACAATAGCACTGTTACAGTGGAATTGTAACAGTTATGACAGGCATTTGACAGAACTCCGTCAGCTTATTGCCCAATACGCTGCGTGTATAGTATGCCTACAGGAAACAAACCTCAGACCGGATCACGAGACTGTTCTGAGAGGTTTCAGACTATACTCTAAAGAGCGACAAGCCGCCGTCCAGGCTTCCGGGGGCGTTTGTACCTTCGTTCGCTCTGACTGCTACAGTGAAGAGTGTCCACTCGCCACTCCTCTGGAAGCTATTGCAGTTCGAGTGTCCTTGCCTGATATGACAACTGTTTGTAACGTGTATCTTCCACCGAACCAGCCCTTTGATATTAATGACGTCTTTGATCTTGTTGATCAACTTCCAGTCCCTTTCCTACTCGTGGGTGATTTCAACTCGCATCACCCCAATGGGGATCACCATCTGCCTGCCCCAGAGGAAGGGACGTGGATGGCTTAATTCAGGGGTTGGATTTTCTCTATTAAATACAGGGGAATCTACACATTTTAGCATAGCGCACGGCACGTACTCGCACATTGACTTGAGTGTGTGTAGCCGTGCGCTGGTCCTTCCTGTTTGGTTGGTATGTACACGACGACTTCTGTGACAGTGACCATTTCCCGATCGTTCCTACACTTCTGAACCTGAAGCCCGTGTCGTTACCCAGTCGTTGGGTACTTAAACGGGCCAATTGGCCATCATTTACAGAACGCGCAGTATTTGATGATCTGGGATGCCGGAGAATCGATGACGAGGTACAGCACATCACTGACGTTCTTCTTGTTGCCGCCGAGGATTCTCTTCCCTCCTTTTCTGGGACTCCTCGTCCCTAACTCGTCCCCTGGTGGACAGAGGATATTGCAGCGGCAATAAGAGACCGTCGTAGAGCTCATAAGCACTACCGTCGGCGTCCAATCATGGCCAATTTGGTGGCGTTTAAGAAATTTCGTGCCAAGGCACGGATTCTTATTCGCCACAGTAAGAAACAATCCTGGAAACGGTATGTGTCGTCTATTACGGCACATACCCCCTCCTCTCAAGTGTGAACTAAACTACGACGCATCTCGGGTATACAGATATTTTTTACTGTACCGGGAATTTCCATTGATAATGAATTGGTTACAGATCCGTACCGCGTTGAAAACCATCTCGCATCTTATTTTGCGGATATATCCGGTTCCGATAACTATGATCCTGCCTTCGTGGCCATGAAGCGCGAGGCAGAACGTTTCGAGCCCAGTTTTGCTTCCCGCGCTTCGGAGGAATACAACGTGCCCTTTACGGAGTGGGAACTCCGCGGAGCGCTGGCGCTCTGCAGGGACACGTCTCCCGGCCCGGATAATATTCACAACCAGATGCTTAAACACCTTAACGATGAGAGCATTCGTTATTTGCTCAGGGTGTTTAATCGTATCTGGTTGTAAGGTGTGTTTCCAGCGCAATAGCAGGAAGGTATCATTATACCTATCTTGAAGCCCGATAAGGATCCCAATTTGACAGGGAGTTACGGACCTATTTGTCTCACTAACGGTTTGTGCAAGCTCTTTGAGAGGACGGTCAATCGGCGCCTGTTATGGGTCCTGGAGAAACGGGGACTCCTGTCTGAATACCAGTGTGGTTTCAGGGCGTCTCGGTGTACCAACGACCATCTGGTACGCCTGGAAACCGCCATACAGGACGCTTTTCTCCGGAGACAGCACCTAGTCGCTGTTTCCTTTGACCTCGAGAAGGCCTATGACACCACTTGGCGTTACGGCATCCTCTCTACCCTACATCAATGGAAATTCCGAGGTAACTTGCCGGTTTTTATTGCGAATTTTCTGTCCCTTCGCCTGTTCCGTGTCCGAATAGGGGGGACATATTCGCAATATCATATACAGGAAAACGGAGTCCCACAGGGATCGGTGCTTAGCGTAACATAATTTGCGATTGCCATAAACGGTATAGTCGCTGCTGCTGGTCCAGCAGTGGTACCGTCGCTATATGTAGACGACTTCGCTCTACATTATGGTGCGCAAAATATGGCGGTCGCTGAACGACAGCTACAACAAGCTATTCGGAGAGTGGAACGCTGGACACTGTAGCATGGCTTTCGATTCTCAACCGCTAAGTCCTCGGTTGTCCATTTCTGCCGAAAGTGCACCCTCCGTCCAGATCCTGAGCTTTATCTGGGCAATGTAGCTTTGCCTCTTGTTGCTGCGTACCGGTTCCTTGGGCTCCTTTTCGATCAGAAATTGACGTGGGAACCTCACGTGCGGTGTTTGAAAACTGCCTGTGCTAAGAAACTCAACATGTTGCGGTTTCCCCCCCAGGGGCTCACATCTAGTGGGTTGTGGGTTGGCGACCACGGGGCCCCAGCTGAGTCCGGCATTGCTTCCACTTATTTGTGCCGGCCCCTCTCTTTCTTCTTTCCTGTTTACCTCCCTTGGTCAACTCTTGTTCTCTTCCGACCCCGACGGTATTAGGGTATCCGAGGCCTAGGGAGTCTCTTCCTTTCCCGCCTTCATTGGCCCTTGTCTCATCTTTTCTGATTCCCTCCTTCTGCGAGGGGTCAGCCTTCTTTTTCTTTTCCTTTTACCTCCTGCCTTGTGCTCAAGGCCCTTAAGGAGGCAGGGTGTATGTAGCCCCACCACTTCTGGTGCACCGTCGATAATGCTACACCCTCAGGGGCTCACGGATGGTGAGTTCGGGCGTTGGCGACCCCGAGGGATTCCTGAGCTGGGTCCGTTTTCCCCTTTTTGTCCCTTCCCTTTGGGGCGGACCTTCTCCTCTCTCCCCTCTCCTCTCCTCTTTTCCTTCTATTTCCTTTTCTCTTTAAGATTCCTGCACTGTTTTTGTTACTCGAATCACCGTGTATCTAAATTCCCTTTTACCATTTTTTTAAGGCATTTTTGATCTATGTTGCATTTTGTAAGTCTCTTCGATCTAAATTACATCTCGCGATTGTTTTCAACCTCAATTGCATTTTGTAAAGATTGACAATCTAAATTGCTTTTTAGTAAGTCTTTCAATGCAGGCGTCAGGGCATTTTAGTGAGTATTTTGAATTTCAATTGCATTTTGTAAGTATTTTCAACCAAAACCGCATTTCGCACGAATTTTGAATCTAAATTGCATTTTGTTTGGTGGGCATTTTGCACATATTTTGATTCTCAATTGCATTTTGTGGGTATTTTGAATCTAAATTACATTTGTCAAGTATTTTCAATCTAAATTGCTTTTTGTAAGTATTGTCAATCCACATGAGTCGTTTGAATCTACCGTACATTTTGTAAGCATTTTCAATTTCAATTGCATTTTGTAAGTATTTTGAATTTCAATTGCACTTTGTGAATAATTTGGATTGGAACTGGGATATTTCAATCTGAATTGCATTGTGTATTTTCAATTTCAATTGCATTTTGTAAGTATTTTGAACCTCAATTGCATTTTGTACGTAATTTCGATCTCATTTGCATTTTGTAAGTATTTTGAATTTCAGTTGCATTTTGTAAGTATTTCGGCGCTACTTTGCATTTTGTACGTATTTTGAATCTAGCCTACGTTTTGTGGGTCTTTTTCAATCTATTCCTTTTGTGCAACTTTTCGTTCTAAATTCCCTTTTGTAGGACCATATTGTGAGTTGTTTCCATGCGAGTTCCTTTTTGTACGTATTTTCAGTCTTCGATAATTTTGTTCTGGTTTCCATTTCATTATCATTTTCGCTATCACCCAGATCATTAGGGGCCGATAACCTCGATGTTAGGCCCCTTAAAACAACAATTATCATCATCATCATGTTGCGGTTTCTTAGCGGCACATCATGGGGGGCGGACCGCGCGGTGCTCCTACGTTTTTATAAGGCACTGATTTTATCTAGAATGGATTATGGCAGTGTAGCATATGGTTCGGCCCGTAACTCAGTGCTTGTTAAACTGGACAATGTCCACCACGGCGGTGTGAGGCTGCCGACGGGAGCCTTTCGGACGAGCCCAGTGGTCAGCTTGCTCGCCGAGGCTGGCGTACCTCCTTTACACCTGAGGCGCCAACAAGTACTGCTGACCTATGCTGCAACTATTCGACAGATGCCACTTTATCCAAGCTATCCATGTTTGCCCCCAGGGGCTCACATCTTGTGGGCGTGGGTTGGCGACCACGGGGCCCCAGCTGAGTCCGGCATTGTTTCCACTTACTTGTGCCGGGCTCCTCTCCGTCTTCTTTCCTGTCGACCTCACTTGGTCAACTCTTGTTCTCTTCCGACCCCGACGGTATTAGGGTATCCGAGGCCTAGGGAGTCTTTTCCTTTCCCGCCTTAATTGGCCCGTGTCTCATCTTTTCTGATACCCTCCTTCTGCGAGGGGTCAGCCTTCTTTTTCTCTTCCTTTTACCTCTTGCCTTGTGCTCTAGGCCCTTAAGGAGGCAGGGTGTATGTAGCCCCACCACTTCTGGTGCACCCTAGATAATGCTACACCCTCAGGGGCTCACGGCTGGTGAGTTCGGGAGTTGGCGACCCCGAGGGATTCCTGAGCTGGGTCCGTTTTCCCCTTTTGTCCCTTCCCTTTGGGGCGGACCCTCTCCTCTCTCCCCTCCCCTCTCCTCTCCAATCCTCTCCTCTTTTCCTTATTAGTTAGTTTTAGTTTTAAGTTTAAATTTCATTTTCATCTTCACGATCACCCACACCATCAGGGGCCGATAGCCTAGATGTTAGGCCCCTTAAAACAACAATTATCATCATCATCGAGTACCTAGTAAGGCCCCTCCGTGGATGGTCTCTCGCCCTGATATCATCCTAGTTCTGCACACCGGCCCCAAGTCGGACACGGACTCCTCCGTCCATCGCAGGCTGTTCCAGTCCGAGGTGAGCCGGTATCCAGGATCAGGGCTTCTATTCACGGATGGTTCGAGTGTAAACGAGAAAGTAAGCTGTGCATTTGTGGTTGAGGATCGTCGGTTTCTCTTTTCACTTCTCGAGGGTTGTGGCGTGTTCACAGCGGAGCGCTATGTCATCTTAGAGGCTTTGAGGTACACGTTATCATACGATGACCAGCACTTTCTTGTGTGTACTGACTTTCTGAGTGCGCTGCAAGTGCTCGTTGTGTGTTTCCCGAAGCACCCGTCGGTCCAGCGTGTGCACGACCTGCTCGTCAGTTCGTGTAACGCTGGAACCGGGGTGACCTTTGTGTGGCTTCCTAGCCACATGGGTATTGCGGGAAACGAGCTTGCTGATCAGGCGGCGAAGGAGGCAGTCGCACTGCCCTCGCTACCGTATATGGTGCCTGCTAGTGATGTGCGCTCTCAGTTGCGGCATTCGATCCTGTCGCATTGAGAGGAAGCGTGGCGTGCCACGCCTCCACCCATCAAACTGAGCGGCATCTATGAGACAACGAAGGTGTGGAAATCTTCCGATCTCTCCGGAAGGAAGCTGTGGTACTCTGTCGACTCCGGATCATGCCATGGGATTGCTACGCACTCCCACTTGCTAAAGAGAGAAGATCCCCCTATTTGTACTTGCGTTGCCCATCTAACTGTGGCACACATTCTCTTGGAATGTGTGGATCTGGCCGAACTGCGAAGTACTCTTAAACTGCCTAATACCCTCTTCCTTATTCTCCGTGATGACGGGCCGTCAGTAGACCTCGTCATCCGGTTCATGAGGGAGAGTGGTTACTTTTTGAACTCTTGAAGTGTAGTTACGACTTTTAATTCAAGTTAAGTCTGTTTTATGTTTTTTATTGTGTTCATCTATTTTATTGTTCACTATGCCTTATTTGTTGTATTCTTTTTTACCATCCGCCTTTCATTCTTTTTATTCAAATAAGGCATACTTTTCGGGGCTTACTGTCTGTTTTATAAACACCGTTTTCGTTTCATCCATGGCAGTGAGCTGTTTTTATCTACATCCTTTCATATCACACCATTTCATTTCATTAGGGGCCGATAACCTCGATGTTAGGCCCCTTAAAACAACAATTATCATCATCATCATCTGCATATCGGAAATTATTGATGACTGTTCCGTTGATAACAATGCCGTGATGAAACCCATCCAAGGCTTCGGACATGATTTCCTCCGAATATAAGTTGAAGAGTATTGGAGACAGCACACAGCCTTGTAGAACTCCACGTTGAATTTTTACTTCATCGGACAACATACACACATCAAAAAAAGTTTTGCATCACCTCGGTTCCAAGAGTTCCGGAACCTTTAAATACAAAGGGAATAGAGATCAACACAAACAACATTTCAGCTCGTTTTATTGCTCATGAGACCCACACATTGCATGTTGTACCATCATACAGCTAGACTTTCAGCATTTGTGGTCCAGATTGCAGTACACACCACTACCTCTAATACCCAGTAGCACGTCCTCTTGCATTGATGCATGCCTGTATTCGTCGTGGCATACTATCCACAAGTTCATCAAGACACTGTTGGTCCAAATTGTCCCACTCCTCAACGACAATTCGGCGTAAATCTCTCAGAGTGGTTGGTGGGTCAAGACGTCCATAAACAGCCCTTTTCAACATATCCCAGGCATGTTCGATAGGGTTCATGTCTGGCGAACATGCTGGCCACTGTAGTCGAGCGATGTCGTTATCTTGAAGGAACGCATTCACAAGATGTGCACGATGAGGTCGAGAATTGTCGTCCATGAAGACAAATGCCTCTCCAATATTCTGCCGATATGGTTGCACTATGGGTCGGAGGATGTCATTCAGGTATCGTAAAGCCGTTTCGGAGCCTTCCATGACCACCAGTGGCGTACGTCGGCCCCACATAATGCCACCCCAAAACATCAGGGAACCACCACCTTGCTGCACTCGCTGGACAGTGTGTCTAAGACGTTCAGCCTGACCAGGGTGCCTCCAAACACGTCTCCGACGATTGTCTGGTTGAAGGCATATGCGACACTCATCGGTGAAGAGAACGTGATGCCAATTCCGTGGGGTCCATTCAGCATGTTGTTGGGCCCATCTGTACCGCGCTGCATGGTGTCGGGGTTGCAAAGCTGGACCTCGCCATGGACGTCGGGAGTGAAGTTGCGCATCATGCAGCCTATTGCGCACAGTTTGAGTTGAAACACGACGTCCTGTGGCTGAACGAAACGCATTATTCAACATGGTGGCATTGCTGTCAGGGTTCCTCCGAGCGGCAATCCGTAAGTAGCGGTCATCCACTACAGTAGTAGCCCTCGGGCGGCCTGAGCGAGGCCTGTCATCGACAGTTCCTGTATCTCTGTACCTCCTCCATGTCCGAACAACATCGCTTTGGTTCACTCTGAGACGCCTGGAAACTTCCCTTGTTGAGAGCCCTTCTTGACACAAAGTAACAATGCGGACGCGATCGAACTGCGGTATTGACCTTCTAGGCATGGTAGAACTACAGACAACATGAGCAGCGTACCTTCGTCCTGGTGGAATGACTGGAACTGATCGGCTGTCGTACCCCCTCCGTCTACAGGCCCTGCTCATGCATGGTTGTTTACATCTTTGAGCAGTTTTAGTGACATCTATGAACAGTCAAAGGGACTGTATCTTGGATACAATATACACAGTCAACGTCTATATGCCGGAGATCTGGGAACCGAGGTGATGCAAAACTTTTTTTGATGTGTGTATTATCCACCCGAATGTGCGCTCGTTGATTCCAGTCTCTATTGTCAATTCCCACTCGTTGAAGGAGTTCTAGCATTTCAGTGTGCTTTATTCGGTCGAATGCCTTCTCATAAACAATGACGCACAAAAATACATCCTGGACTTGTATCGAGAATAAGGCATCCCTGCTGCCAAATCCATCCCGGAATCCGAATTGTGTATCCGACATAAATTCTTCGCAATTTCTGAAGATTCTTCCACGAATTATTTTTAGAAACAGCTTGAGGACGTGACTCATCAAGCTGATCCCCCCTGTGGGTGGGGGGTTTAGAATACACCCACGGTATCCCCTGCCTGTCGTACGAGGCGACTAAAAGGGGCGATCTTGCCTATTCTTAGGTTTCCGGCTTGTCTTGCGAATTGGACCTCCCGTGGGTGGGAGGGATGGAATACACTCACAGGTATACCCTGCCGGTCGTAGAGGACGACTAAAAGGGTTTCTTGGCCCAGGTCCCCTTTACGGGTTTGACAGCCAGCTCTAAACGCCCCACCTTGTGCGATATAACTCTCATTAGGTTATATCGCATTTCTTTTCCGTTCATGTTTTTGAGGTCTGGCACTCAAAATTATATGTGCGTGCTGTCAGGGGAAGGGCCACCTAAGTGTGCGACTACGCTCGAGAGCCTGTTCGGTCTGGCCACACCGACAGGTGGGTGCGCCATGTACCCTGCAGTAGTATCCGCCTGACAACGCAGGTCCCCGCACAGCTGCATGCCTGTGCTGGAAGAACTCTCTAGTATATGCCAAGGGGTACATGCCTGTATGGCATGTCAAACATCGGACCCCCGGGCAATGCCTTCCAAGCTAGGCGGGCCTTGCTTTGGCTGGGTAGCGCCTACAGAGACAGCCCGTGATTGGAGCCTGTGGCATTCAGGGAGGAAGAAATGGCCGTGGGAAAAAGCGCATCTTCCCCCAACAGGGTGGTCCCCCACTCAAGTCTTTAAATTTTGATTCCCTAAGGGGTTCTACTCCTTGGGAACAGTCTGTACGTTCGAATATGGGTGCTAATACCCCCAAGTTTCTGGTCGCGACCAGAACCGATGGGGATGATTTCAAGCTGGTCAAATCGATTTTGTTTTCTCGCCACATAGAAGGTGTCTATGGTGAGCTAGAGAAAGTACAAAAGATCGGTTGCTTGTTGCTCAAGACCAGAACGGCTGAGCAGGTAGACAAACTTTTGACGTGTGACCACTTTGGCGAAATTCCTGTCAAAGTGGAAAAACATAAGTCTCTCAATCAGGTCCGGGGGAGTTATCTTCCATAGGGACCTGATTCTGAATACTGACGAGGAACTCAAGGAGGATATGAGGCACCGTCACGTGACCGATGTCGGACGCATTACGCGCAAGGTCAACGGTCAGGACGTTGACACGGGTGCTTTCATCATTTCCTTTGAGTGGTCAGTACTCCCGGAGAAGGTTAAGGTCACAAGCTATCGTTGTGATGTCAGGCCGCACATTCCGCCACCTATGCGATGTTATAAGTGCCAGAAGTTCGGGCACATGGTATCTCGTTGCTCGAACTTGGCAATCTGTGGAACGTGTGGTAAGGTGCCTCATGATGACGAGCAGTGCACAAAGCCCTATCAGTGCACCAACTGTTCTGGATTTCATTCTCCTCGGGACAGGGACTGTCCCGTGTTCCTGGGTGAGAAAATCCAGGAGATCAAAACCCTGGAAGGTCTCTCCTACCAGGAGGCTCGCAAGAGGTACCACACTACGATTGCTCCTGCTCCCACGATTGATTATCGTAAAATTATACCTGGTCTGGTTCCATCAACCTCATCTTTTGCACCAGTTGTGAAACCCGCAGTATTGACTCCTACGATCCCGAGATCAGCACCCGAGAACTTGAACATCAGCTCGAAGGTGGGTCCTGTCCCACCTCCGACCACCAAACATACTGTGCGGGCGCAGGATCCTCCGCTCGCACAGCAGGGGGGGGGGGGGGGGAAGTCCCAGATATCTCCCCCACCCCAACGGTTGGCGAAAGCCGTGCCTAAGCCGGCGGAGGCGGCATCGCGACCAGGGCCAGGAGTATTTCTCTTGGCCCGTTTAAACTTAGGAGAGAGGCGGGGAAGACGGGATCACGTACCACGCGATCCCCTCCCCCTCCTAACAAGGGGAAGCCATCCACCCCACCAGCTGCGGATACTTCTGCGCCTGGGGACGTTCCGGTCCCCAGGTCTGCGCGCTCCCCACGGAGGTCCCCCCGCCGCCAACATGCGTCCCGGAAATCGTCCGCTGGGTCGGCCCGCTCGAGGTCCCCACACGAGGACATGGAGATTGTGGTCACCTGATAATGGTTAAGTTGTAGCTTGCTACTTCTTATCCTTAGTTTCAAAGTTCACACTATGGCACTGTTACAGTGGAATTGTAACAGTTATGACAGGCATTTGCCTGAGCTCCGTCAGCTCGTAGCCCAATACGCAGCGAGTATAGTTTGTTTACAGGAGACAAATCTCAGGCCTGACCATCAGACGGTCCTGAGGGGTTACTGACTTTACTCGAAAGAGCGAACAGACGCCGCCCGGGCCTCCGGGGGCGTCTGCACTTTAGATCGCTCTGACTGCTATAGTGAAGAGTTTCCATTAACTACTCCTTTGGAAGCTATTGCAGTTCGCGTGTCATTGCCTGTTATGACGACTGTTTGTAACTTGTACCTTCCACCGAACCAGCTCCTTGATATTAACGCTGTTTTTGATCTTGTAGATCAGCTTCCCGCCCCTTTCCTACTCGTGGGTGATTTCAATGCACGTCACCCACAATGGGGATCACCATCTTCGTGCCCCAGAGGCAGGGACGTGGAGGGCTTAATTCAAGGACAGGATTTATCATTGTTAAATACGGGGGAAGCCACTCATTTTAGCTTAACGCACGGCACGTACTCCCACATTGACTTGAGTGTGTGTAGCCGTTAGTTCCCCATTTTGGTTGGAAAGTACACGATGACCTCTGTGACAGTGACCATTTCCCGATCGTTCTCACTCTTCCTAGCCAGAAGCCCGTGTCGTTCCCCCAGTCGTTGGGTACTTAAGCGGGCAAATTGGCCCTCGTTTCAAGAACGAGCTGTGTTCGTTGATTTTAGTTGCCGGAGCGTCGATGACGAGGTACAACACGTCACGGATGTGCTTCTTGCTGCCGCCGAAGAGTCCATTCCATCCTTTTCTGGGACTCTTCGTCGCAAACTCGTCCCCTGGTGGACTGAGGATATTGCAGCGGCAATAAGAGACCGTCGTCGCGCTCATAAGCATTATCGGCGACGCCCAAACATGGCCAATTTGGTGGCGTTTAAGAAATGTCGTGCCAAGGCACGGTTTCTTATCCGCGAGAGTAAGAAAGAATCATGGGAACGTTATGTGTCGTCTATCACGGCACATACCCCCTCCTCTCATGTGTGGACTAAACTACGACGCATTTCGGGCATTCAGACATCTTCTACTGTACCGGGAATTTCCATTGATAATGAATTGGTTACAGATCCTTACCGCGTTGCAAACCATCTCGCATCCTATTTTGCGGATATATCCGGTTCCGATAACCATGATCCTGCCTCCGTGGCCCTGAGGCGCGAGGCAGAACGTTTCCAGCTCAGTTTTGCTTCCCGCGCTTCGGAGGAGTATAACGTGCCCTTTACGGAGTGGGAACTCCGCGGTTCGCTGGCGCTCTGCAGGGACACGACTCCCGGGCCGGATAATATTCACAACCAGATGCTTAAACACCTTAACGATGAGAGCATTCGTTATTTGCTCAGGGTGTTTAATCTTATCTGGTTGGGAGGTGTGTTTCCAGCGCAATGGCAGGAAGGTATCATTATACCTATCCTGAAGCCCGATAAGGATCCCAAATTGACAGGGAGTTACAGACCTATTTGTCTCACTAACGGTCTGTGCAAGCTCTTTGAGAGGATGGTCAATCGGCGCCTGGTGTGGGTCCTGGAGAGGCGAGGACTGCTGTCTGAATACCAGTGTGGATTCAGGGCGTCTCGGTGTACCAACGACCATCTGGTGCCCCTGGAGACCGCCATACAGGACGCTTTTCTCCGGAGACAGCACCTAGTCGCTGTTTTCTTTGAACTCGAGAAGGACTATGACACCGCTTGGCTTTACGGTATCCTCTCAATGGAAATTCCGAGGTAACTTGCCGGTTTTTATTGCGAATTTTCTGTCCCTTCGCCTATTCCGTGTCCGAATAGGGGGGACATATTCGCAATATCGTATACAGGAAAACGGAGGCCCACAGGGATCGGTGCTTAGCGTAACCTTATTTGCGATTGCCATAAACGGTATCGTCGCTGCTGCTGGTCCAGCAGTGGTACCGTCGCTATATGTAGACGACTTCGCTCTACATTATAGTGCGCACAATATGGCGGTCGCTGAACGACAACTACAACAAGCTATTCGGAGAGTGGAACGCTGGACACTAGAGCATGGCTTTCGGTACTCAACCGCTAAGACCTCGGTTGTCCATTTCTGCCGAAAGCGCACTCTCCATCCTGATCCTGAGCTCTATTTGGGCAATGTAGCTTTGCTTGTTGCTGCTACGTACCGGTTCCTTGGGCTGCTTTTCGATAATAAGTTAACATGGGAGTCACACGTGCGGTGTTTGAAAAGTGCCTGTGCTAAGAAGCTCAACATGTTGCGGTTTCTTTGCGGCACATCGTGGGGGGCGGACCGCACGGTGCTCCTACGTTTTTATAAGGCACTGATTTTATCTCGATTAGATTATGGCAGTGTAGCATATGGTTCGGCCCGTAAGTCAGTGCTTGTTAAACTGGACAGTGTCCACCACGGCGGTGTGAGGCTGGCGACGGGAGCCTTTCGGACGAGCCCAGTCGTCAGCTTGCTCGCCCAGGCTGGCGTACCTCCTTTACACCTGAGGCGCCAACATGTACTGCTGACCAATGCTGCAACTATTCGACAGATGCCACTTCATCCAAGCTATCAATGCTTGTTTTCTAATCCGAATCGCCGGCTCTATGATGCGCTCGCCCGAGCCTTTCGGCCGGCGGGGATTCGCTTGGATGATTTATACCGTCAGTTCCGATTTCCTGCTGTCTCCTGTATCGTGCGAATACCTAGCAAGGCCCCTCCGTGGATGGTCTCTCGCCCCGATATCATCCTGCATCTGCACACCGGCCCCAAGTCAGACACGGACTCCTCCGTCCATCGGAGGCTGTTCTAGTCCGTGGTGAGCCGGTATCCAGGATCGGAGCTTCTATTCACGGACGGATCGAGGGTAAACGAGAAAGTAGACTGTGCATTTGTGGTTGAGGATCGTCGATTTCTATTTTCACATCCCGAGGCCTGTGGCGTGTACACAGCGGAGCTCTATGCCATCTTAGAGGCTCTGCGGTACACGTTATCAGACGATCACCAGCACTTTCTTGTGTGTACTGACTCTCTGAGTGCGCTGTAAGCGATCGATGTGTGTTTCCCGAAGCACCCGTTGGTCCAGCGTGTGCACGACCTGCTCGTCAGTTCGTGTAACGCTGGAACCGGGGTGACCTTTGTGTGGCTTCCTAGCCACATGGGTATTGCGGGAAACGAGCTTGCTGATCAGGCGGCGAGAGAGGCAGTCGCACTGCCCTCGCTACCGTATAAGGTGCCTGCTAGTGATGTGCGCTCTCAGTTGCGGCATTCGATCCTGTCGCATTGGGAGGAAGCATGGCGTGCCACGCCTCCACCCAACAAACTGAGAGGCATCAAGGAGACAACGAAGGTGTGGAAATCTTCCTTCCGATTTCTCCGGAAGGAAGCTGTGGTACTCTGTCGACTCCGGATCGGCCATGGGATTGCTACGCACTCCCACTTGCTAAAGAGAGAAGATCCCCCTGTGTGTACTTACGGTGCCCACCTAACCGCGGCACATCTTCTCTTCGAGTGTGTGGATCTGGCCGATCTGCGAAAGACTCTTAAACTGCCTAATACCCTCTCCCTTCTTCTGCGTGATGACGGGCCGTCAGCTGACCTCGTCATCCGGTTCATGAGGGAGAGTGGTTACTTTTTTAAGTTTTAATGTGTCGTTACGACTTTTAATTCAGGTTAAATCTGCTTTGTGTTTTTTATTGTGTTCATCAATTTTATTGTTCACTATGCCTTATTTGTTTTATCACTTTTAATATCCGCCTTTTATTCTTTTTATTCAAATAAGGCATAATTTTTTGGGACGTACTGTCTGTTTTATAAACACCATTTTCGTTTCATCCATGGCAGTGAGCTGTTTTTATCTACATCCTTTCATTTCACGCCATTTCATTTCATTAAGGGCCGATAACCTCGATGTTAGGCCCCTTAAAACAACAATTATCATCATTATCATCTTCTTGAAGTCGTTGAAGAAATGCGTCCCCAATCATGGACAAGTCTGCATTTTCTTTGGCTTTGTCTTGATTTGGCAAACGGCTTATGATCTGATTTTCGTCTATAGGCACCAATCCAGCTTTCTTGAAATCACCTTTAGGTTGGTTTCCATGTTTGGTCCAATTTCTTCTAAAACAGTTTGCAACAGCTTTGAGAACTGATTATTTGGAAGTCCTGGTGATTTCAACTCCTATCGCCTTGCCAGTGTCCGTGATTTTGTGAATGACATTTTCCTCTCTTTCAGTGGGTATTCCATATACTATCAAGTTGTTCTTGTGCGATACAGTTTTAGTTCCTCCAATTCGTTGATAGCTGTAGATGCTGCTATTTCTGCGTCCTTGACGGTTTTTCTCTCTTTCTTTAGAGTTTCAATTTCCCGGTGGAATTCATCATACTTTTCTAATAGGAAAGTTGCTAGTTTTTACCTCGTGGTTTTCTTCTCTCATCGCCGAAAGGGATTCCTCAAGTTCTGAGAAAATGATTCCATAACCTCTTTGAGGTTAGGTTGTGGGAGGCAGTCTTCACGATTGCACGACCATTTGAAAGTATCATCTTTCCGGAATTGTTTGTACGTGTCTTTGCTCATTTTCTTGCATGTTACATGGAACCAGCGTCCACACTCACCATCACATCCTACAGCCTGCTGATTGTTCTTGATCTTTTTGCCGCATGGAGCACAGTTGACCGTCATGATATAAGATGTTATATGTATTTTCTTTTAACAAGTTATGTATTGTATTTCTCTTACGTATGCCTTCTGCTTAAGGCCCTCAAGGAGGCCGGGTGTATGTAGCCCCACCACTTTTGGTGCACCCTAGATAATGCTACACCCTCAGGGGCTCACGGCTGGTGAGTTCGGGAGTTGGCGACCCCGAGGGATTCCTGAGCTGGGTCCGTTTTCCCCTTTTGTCCCTTACCTTTGGTGGTGGACCCTCTCTCCTCTTTCACTTTCCTATCTGCTTTTCATGGCTCTCCTTCCTTCCAAGTCCCTCAATCCGCCTTCTTCGAGGGTTGAGGGCATTTCTTTTCCTCCTGTCGTTTATTTGCCTTATTCTCCTTTAGTTTTCCATTTCTTCTTCTAGTATGTAGGTTAGTAGGTATTTTTAGTTTTAAGTTCGCTTTTTCATTTTCATCTTCACGATCACCCAAACCATCAGGGGCCGATAACCTAGATGTTAGGCCCCTTAAAACAAAAATTATCATCATCATCATCTCTTACGTATTTTATCTACACTGTTCACACAATATTTAACACTTTGATCAATCGCGCAATCCTCAGTAAACTTGCGTAATCTCTATTTTTGCTTACATTTAGAGTATAAACCTTTTATATATCCGCCATGTTCTATCAAGTTCATCCGTTAAAGTGCCTACACTTTGATGTGCCTTCCCCGAGGTCGTTTTGGGTCCGTTCGAGCTCCTTATGGGTTCTACCTTTCTGCGTTTTTACGTGGCCGACTCGTTCTTCCGTTTCTTCTACCTTTGATTTAATTTCACTTATTTCCAGGATTTGTTACAGTATATTTTTATTCTGACCTCTGAGTCCGGCATCTACATTCTTTACGTAACCCTTCATTTTCTCCTTCCAACGCATCTCATTATATTCGAGTCTCTTATCAACACTTTTGCAAAACGTTTTGAATTGTAATGTCATACGATTAGCATGTGCTTGACTTAGATTTTTTATGTCTTTCATTTCCCCTGTAAAAGTGTCAAAATATTCTCCCATTTGACGCTGAGATTCTCTGCATTGTTCGAGAGTTGATTCTAGTCTAGCCTCTACAGCTTCTAGTTTTTCGTCCGATTGCACCTAAACGTTTGAGATTACCTATACAACTTTCTCTGTAACCTCGGTTTTCACTGTCAGTTTTTTCCTGGATTAATTGAAAATGCATATTATTTTTCTCCGCTTTCTCCTGCATAGTTCTATTACTCTCCTGTGTTTTCTCCTACATAATCCTATTACTCTCTGCTTTCTCCTGCCTTGCATCAAATAGTTTTTTCATGTCCTCAATACGTCTACGGATATCTTCCGTCGTTGTCGACATGACAAACTTATAATTATCTGAGAAGGGGTGGTCTAACCTGCCTCGTCTGGGTTCACCTGTGTGCAATGAAACTAGATTTGATCTGATATGTGGGGTTTCTGTCTTTCATTTTAGTGAAATTTGACTTTTCATGGTTTCGGTACTATTTCGTACCCGTATTAGGCTAAACTTTGCATTTTCTCTAACTTCAATGTGAGTGTCTACTGTTAGTCTTTTGACAGAATTAAAATCATCACACTTCACCACTGATATGTGGGGTTTCTGTCTTCCATTTTAGTGAAATTTGAATTTACATGGATCGCTGATGGCAGCTCTCCGCTGCACGAGAAAGTCCGCCAGGTTGAGCGCTCGGTCCGCCATGTTGGCGTACCCATTGTCAAGCTCTCCTTATGGGGAAGCAATGATAATCTAGTCAATTTTAAATCATAATTAATGGTGCTTTGGATCAAATAAAAATATTGAGATATGTTCACTCATAGCAAAAGGGCATTGGGATGACTGACACGTCAATCCGAGGTCAGTAAATCTCCGGAATATCAATAAAAATGAATGTATAATAACGGTTGGCAAATATCAACTTAGGTGCTGAGTACACGCAATTAGCGATCAGTAACAGAGTAACGAGTGAAAAACAATTTCTGGAAACATTCTTGTAAATTGTATATACGGTATACATGTATATATATATGCCACGAAATTATGCATTCCTCAAATGATGTACCTATAAACGTAGCTCACTATATAGGCCTAGATTCGACATATCGTAATCGGTGCTTGGTAATGAAATCCTGTTTCTATGAAATAACCAATACTTCCCCCAAGTAATCCCAGCAATCTACATCAAATACTATAGCTTTTAATCACGCTAGTAGCACAATGAACTTAATAATAACGGGAAGTAGATCAAAGCCAAAAATTCACTTTAAGCCAAACCAATTTTACTCCTCAGCTCCACATAAAAATTAACACAAGTAAAAACCTACTCAAAATAATTATACTCTCCCCGCCGTTTTACAACTATTAAGCGAACTATTTGCACCCAGAACCGAAAAACCCTGAAATGGGATCAAATTTAAACACGCAATAGCCTAGCCCGATCACGTCTGCTTCAGCACCACCGCATATGTATAATTAACTTCACAATAACTTCAAAATTACGGCTAAGTGACCTATCTGCTTGAGAAGTAAAGATATTACCGGTTTGCTTGGGATGATGGGTCACCAAACCAGTACTTAAAACTAAGATTTTACGCTTTAAATAACCAAATTCATCCCATTTTACAACTACAGGAAACACAAAATATTTACTGTCAGTATAACATCAAACTACCAGTAACCAATCACAGAGTCGGATTCGCAATATTGACCATGCGCTCGCTGCCACCTTGCTATACCTGTCATCGTCTATTCGGCTTACTGCTGCTGCCTAGCTAGCAGCCATCCATGTATAGAGATCAGTGCACTTCACTGAAAATTCTAAATGTGTGTGTGTTTTTTTTTTTTTTACAAATGGTGCTCGTAATTCCTGCTCCACACTCTTGGGTGCTATAAATATATCGTCACATATAATCTGGGCGCCATGAATATTTAATTATAGGGTTGCCTAGCTGGCCATGGTCTTCTCATGTCCTGGATTTCCCTGGCAATACCAGTCCCTTGCTCGGGCTAGCCATAATTAATTATATTGAAGGCGATCTGGAGGAACCGTAAATAAAATAAACTATCGATAAGCCTGTCCAAATGTACCCTATCCAAGATCATAATCAGCGTAGAGCTATCGATAGAAATCATTAATGCGTAAGAGCTGGAAGCGGAGTCGAGATTTTCCCTTGCGGTCCCCTACTGAAGTTCCTCTAATCTAGACCGACTTTCACGTCCTTCTTGCTTCTCCTCTGGTACGAGGCATACATTTGCTATGTACTGTACCCGAATAAACATGAAGAGACACTTGTCGTATGCGAAGATCAGCTGGATTGTATAATCTTCAAGGTCCCCGGCTAGAAAAACCTGAAAATCCTACCGACAAGTACTACATGTGGGTACAGAAGTCCCTCGATTGTGTTATGGAAAATAATAATATGCTGGGCAAACCAGGAAAATATTAATATGCTGGGCAAACCAATCAAACAAGGGGAGAATACGAGAAACTTACGGTTCTCGGGGGGCAAATGGGACACAGCAAGGGGCTTTCTAAACCTGATTCCATTTCCACAATCTCTCTGCATAACTCATATAAATCACGAAAGTCTTTATTGTAAACGAACGAATAGGTGCATTTAAGAAAAACAATTACAGTTTAAATTTAATCAATACAAAAGATTCAAATCCTAAAATTATATTAAATAAATATGGTAATAGACACGCTTGTCAAATATGAAAAGTCAAGTAATTGGTATATCCATCTGACATAATAATCCACAGCTCCTCTCAAAATAAAAACGTATCATTTGTTTCCGAGTTTGAAATTAAAATATATTTATATAATATTATTAAAATATTATTTCAGTTTAAGCATAAGCTTCTTTTACTCTATACATAAAACCCCGATTATATAATCTGACCGAAAACGTTACAGCTCATATTGACACCATCGTCAACCAATCAGCTGTTTACTGACATCCTGACAAACTTCACGTGAGGCCTAGGGAGTCTCTTCCTTTCCCGCCTTAATTGGCCCTTGTCTCATCTTTTCTGATTCCCTCCTTCTGCGAGGGGTCAGCCTTCTTTTTGTTTTCATGTTATCTCCTGCCTTGTGCTCAAGGCCCTTAAGGAGGCAGGGTGTATGTAGCCCCACCATTTTTGGTGCACCCTAGATAATGCTACACCCTCAGGGGCTCACGGCTGGTGAGTTCGGGAGTTGGCGACCCCGAGGGATTCCTGAGCTGGGTCCGTTTTCCTCTTTTGTCCCTTACCTTTGGGGCGGACCCTCTCCTCTTTCACTTTCCTATCTGCCTTTCGTGGTTCTCCTTCCTTCCAAGTCCCTCAATCCGCATTCCTCGAGGGTTGAGGGCATTTCTTTTCCTCCTGTCCTTTATTTGCCTTATTCTTCATTCGTTTTCCATTTCTTCTTCTAGTATGTAGGATAGTAGTTAGTTTTTAGTTTTAAGTTTGCATTTCATTTTCATCTTCACGATCACCCAAACCATCAGGGGCCGATAGCCTAGATGTTAGGCCCCTTAAAACAACAATTATCATCATCATCATCAAACTTCACGTACATCGCTTAATTCAAGAGTTCATAAATCACTGTATTATTAAAACACTACATTAATATCATCTCCTTCTTCTCATCCTTATAAATATCAATAAAATAATTTACATTATTTACAAAGTACTTTCAACAGAGTATAGAGCTGTCAAACGACATCTTGCGTCAGTATTATCGAACATCGCTGATGTATAACATATAGACATCTACAAGTCACATTCGTATCGAAACAATAGTTGTTAAAAAGATGTTGAAAGAGAAAACAAAATATGTTTTAAAAAACGTGGGACTTAAAATATGTGTGTTACTGATATCACTTTTGAAGTGTGGCGAACTGACTTCATGTGATGTAGTTCACAATATTGAGTTCAGTACAATCGGCAGGGATTTCATGTGGCGCACTGCAAAGTCAACCTGAGAGACCTGAAACAAAATGAATGAACGAACAAATAAACGATGGAGTAGGAGGCAACATGTTTATTGTGGTGTCTGCATAGGAACATGCACGGTACTTATAACCAGCAATAGGATGGGCGAGGTGTTGCTTCAAATTAGATCCCATCCTGGCATTTGTTGGAAATAAGATGTCTCAAGTGGGCCTCTTTGCAGTTCTCTACATTATGCAATTTAAATGCCATTATTATGAGAAACAGACATCCAGCTGTACTGGAAAATTAGATTGCCAAGTTATTTATTCATTTTAATTAGTATTGAAATAAATAAGACTATATGCAACAAGTTCTAAAGTTGGTGGCTCTGATGAACTTGTAGCAGTAGTTTGTTTTAGTGGGCGGACAACAAATCCCTTTACCTTTAACAACAACAAACAGCATGGTCAGTACAAGTGAAGGTTGGTAAGAGGAAAAAGAACAGATACATTAGTTACGATGTAATCAGGGTGTGCATCATTTTGCCTCCTCCCCCCCCCCTGTGGGTGGGGGGTTTAGAATACACCCACGGTACCCCTGCCTGTCGTAAGAGGCGACTAAAAGGGGCGACCTTGGCTATACTTTAAGGACTCCACGTTGTTTTGTGAATTGGACCCCCCGTGGGTGTGAGGAAGCGAATACATCCACGGTAATCCCTGCCAGTCGTAAAAGGCGACTAAAAGGGCTTCTAATTACATTTGAGTCAGTGTATGTCACAATGCACTTACGTTGGTCGTAATCCTTGGCCAGGTCTGTTAATGCCTAATATGCGGACATGATGGCCGCCACTAGTTCAGCTTCATTCACTGTGGCCGGGTGCCTAAATGCCTGTGCCCAGGCTTGATGTCCTGGACGGTAGTAACCCGCGATGCTGTGAGGCGTAGCGTCGGCGTACATCTCAATTGTGTGTCCGATGGTGCGGACGTCTCGTGTTGCGTTGATGAATTCGGGGGTACCCAAGCGCCGGATCCAGTAGAATCCTCTAGAGAGGACGTGTCGGGGCAAGAACATAGGCCAGTTCATGACCCAACACGTCCAACTCAGGAAACCGGCGGCCTGCTCGAGCTGCTTCTCTGTGTATAGGTGCATATCTCTGATGGTTTGTTGAAGTCGCAGTTCGGTATTGTGGTGTAGGGCTACACACGAATTAGGTATATTGATCATGACACCCAAGTATGTAATCACTTGCATGGGTTGTAAGATGCATTTGAAGCGATTTAAGGTGATCCCCAATACTACTTCCAGATATAGGATGATTTCTTCTACCGGAATGTTCTGTCCATGGATCAACCAATCGTCTAGGTATGGTATCATCTTAATTGAGAATTCACGCTCGAGTATTTCCCTGACGGCCTCGGCCCACCTTTGCATTATGGAGGGCGCGAGGCTGTGTTCCATGGGGAGCCGTGTCCATATATAATGTCTCCCTGCATAATATACTCCATAGAAAAACTGGGACATTGCACTCAATGGTAACTGATAGAATCCTGATTTCAAATCCAGTTTTATTGCTAAATGATCACTAGGTATTGACGTTAAGGCATTGGCCGCACTTTGTAGAGTATACTTAGGCCTTTGGATAAACTCAGACCACTGGCTCAGGTCGTAAATAACACGAGCCTGGCCGTTGGCCTTCGGAACCAAGAACATCGGGAAACTATAGAACCCTTTAAAGGGATAGAAAATATCATTGTCACATAAATCCTGGATCACACGTGTCATTAATGGCGTCACTCTAGTCTTCATGAACACAGGCGGCGCTCCTGTAGGTCTGGGAAGATGAACTCCGTCGCGCAGGATCTTGCTGATATACTGGCCGTTGGGAGAGTCCCCGTATGGGACTGGATGGGCGGCCGGTACTGCTACTGATGTATACTCCGTAGGTTGTGGAGGCCGAGGGTTCGGAGGCTGCACTGCCCATTGAAGGTCCTCGTGCTGGGGCTCCGCGATGCGTCGAATCGGTGGCCGCCTCGGGTATTCTGGATCGTAAAGCCATATGTCATCTTCTTCTTCCTCTTCTGGTGGAAATTGGTATTCATCCGTTTCAGTTTCTGTGGTGAATTGAGCGGGGATGCCCGCTTCTCCCTGGACTGCGGGTCTAGGGCCCTCCCCGGACTCCTGAAGGTCGTTGCCGATAATGTCGGTCCAAACTTCCCACGGGGCACTTCGCCATCTGAACCAGTTCAGGGCGAATACGTTGTCTGGTACCAGGTTGACTGGCATAGGCACGTCGTGTGGTGTCGGCTCCGGATTGTCTGGGTTGTATTGAGCCCAGAAATCCGCGAGTGCCGATTGAAGATGATTCACCGGAGGATACCGGGTGAGGGTGTAGCCCGTCGTGTGTGACCGATCTGGAGCTGTGCCTTTGAGCCCGCCCTCCGCTGCGAGGCTCCTCCTTCGGCGTCTATGTGTCGGACGACATATTTCAAGGCGTAGAACTATGAACTGCTGCTGTGGTATCTGCGTGCCCTGAGCTAAAGACCAGACTGACGCACCATCCCGGGCGTCCCCGTTTTATATAGCCCCCAGGAGGTTGGCGTGTACTTCGGAGAGCACGGCCCGTGATGGCGCGTCAGCCGGATTCTCAGCTGAGGCCACGCGTCGCCACGCGAGGCGGACGCCCTGGTGTATTCTTGGAATACACGTTACGAGAGAATATAAAGTTTAATGCTCTTTGCTTGTTCATTTCTTCCCTTTTTTTATCAAACACCAACAGTGATCTTCTATTTTCTCTTTGATGGTCATGTCTCTTATGTCATTGTGAGTCTGTTCTAGATATATATCTTCCATGACCCCCCTAGCGTCATCTAGCAGCGACTCTCAGAAGCTCCTCAATTCTTCCCGGTTCAAGAGGACTTCCTTATCCATCTGGCCACCAGATCTTGTTGCCATCGCCAGCTATTATCTCCGTGATCAAGAGAACTTCGTCTACTTCTTCACCCACCAGGCTGTGCTAGTATCGCCTGCTATCAACTCTTTGAAGACCATTTCCTCAAGAGAATTTAAGTTTACAATATTGGTCATGCTTATATGTATTCCTTTTGTCTCCTACCCCCACTCTTTTCCCTTCCTTGGACCCTCCGCGCTTCGCTGAGTGGATCTCACTTGTAAGTCGGCAGTTGACTCGGTCAGTCAAGGCTCAACCAGAGCCAGTCTCCTCAAACCAAGAGGCACTCTCTACATTCTACGCCATGTTGGCACATTAAGTATTCGTCAAAGGGAACTTCGCCTTCGACATGCAACCAAGATAAGTACAGACTTAAGGTTTTAACCTCATCTTCATCAGTTTTATTATCTACATGCTTTTATTGATCATTTTATAGACAGCGTGAGATTACTTATTTGGGGCGGTAATCATTCTTCGCGGGATTTGCCATGTTGGGCTTTTGTCTGTCTAAGCCTACCTTAATAGAAAGTAGCTTTTCTTAAGCTATTTAAATGAGAGATCTTCTCACAACGTGGGATATTATCTAATACCCGCTGTCCATAAAATATTAAGCACGTTCCACCGCTGGATTAACTTTGGCCCCATTCTACTATTAGGATTGTTCTGGAACCTTCCAGATTCTGTACTCTATCTACAAGTCTTGCCGTCATACTATTTAAAATGAGGAATCTTCCTTATAAATTACTGCAATAGCTAAATTTTCTTCCACCGTTGGAATGTTCTATGGCGCATTTAATTGTAATTCACAACTTTCTCAAGAAATAGACTCTCGCCTACCTAGTGCAACCAGTTATCTTTCATCATTGCAATAACTTTCTTTCCCACATACTTTCGTGTTACTACAGTGAACTTTCCATCCATTCAACAAACTCTAGTGAGAACTAGTGCTTGTTCAACATTTCTACCGCGTCGCGATCGTCCGATTACCATAAATAAGGCCATGAACATTGATCCTAAATCCCAATTGATCTTTCCTAAACCTTCTACTAACAAACCATATTAATAAAATTGTAACTCTAGATCATTTTCAATGAGGTGTCACTCTAAAGACGTGCCCTCCCACCTTTGCTTATATCTCATTAATTAATTTCTGCATAAACACGTGTTTCATACACGGTTCAACCTTACATTGTTTCTCCCTTATTGTGCCGTTTCTTGGCACTAATCTCTGATCGAACGTACAATTTATACCTTGGCATGAACATTTGAATCGAGCGGCGGAGTTAGTTGTGGCTGGCCTCGATAGGTAGCATATCTTGCCGGTGCTGCCTAGGACAGGGATTGTAGTTTCTCCCTCTGTCCGATAGGAAGAGCTATGTTCTAGCGATAAGTATTTGACCATCTCGACGTTGACTTTTATGATGTTGTTAGGCCAGTCATCATGGATCTACGTGGTTTTATAAATACATAAGAAGTAAACTGAAGTTCTACGGTATGTGAAAATATTGAATGATATTATCCCTCTTCGTCAAGTTATTGGCTGGTTACTAATTGTAATCTTACTGGAGATAAACATCAGGATATGATTCGTATATTATGGAATTAAGGTAGGCTATTTTGTCATCGTAAGTACTTGTGACTGTATCGACTGGCAAGGTAAATGTATTTATATTGTATTATCCTACGTTGCATGATAAGGGCCTTCAAGGTTATACATTCAAACTTAATGTCATCCTCGTGTATTCACACTGGTAGGCTAACTGACACTCATATTTGTTTTGCGTAATTAATGTTTTGTTTTCTGTTTTCTGTTAATTTGTAAATGCATTTTAATTACAAGTAGTATGCCTTATGGTCTGTGGAAAATTTATTAATGTAGGACTTGTTTTGATATCTATAGCGCTAGTACGGTGATCGTTTTTCTTCTGTTTCATGATGGCTACTGTCGTATTGTTTTTAACTATGTGTGATCATCGGTTGTTAATATTTAGGAGATTTTTGGTAGCCATTGAGGTGAAAAGACGTAAATTGAATTAGCTCCGTATATTTTGAGTTGGAAGACATTAATTCTTCAGTTTTAGGCAACGTATTATATTGGATATTGTAACATACGTAGGCCTGGCTTTGTGACATGTATTGTCTCGGGAATTAATTATTTATTTGTGTGGAAATGTGTGAAATACGGTATGATGCATTATGCAGGGGCATAATGAAGCTATTGAATATTTAATTCGTCGTCCTCTTGATATTTGGCTTGGATTCTCACTAATGACAACAGATGATTGGTTGAAATCACCGATTATTTACTTCATTATAACAACATTGGCTGAATTACTAAAATATTTATTACAGTCAACTGGAAGGAACAAATATTTGATGTCAGAATCCACATCTTGGTTTGTAAGTGTTTGTTTATATTGTATGCATGTTTATTGTGAATATATTATGTTTATACCCGATCACCTCAGTATTATTTCTGGGTTCCGGGGTTCGAAGATGGTTTCAGACAATTACCCTCTGAGTATGAACTTACTATGGTCCAGTGCCTTCCCTCCCAAAGGCCATTGCATTAGTAGTGGGTCACTTATAATCAGGGAATACAATTCTTTCAACTCAGGAGTGAGTTATTTCTAGGTTTCACGAAAGGGAAACTTGCCCCATCCGTTCTCTGATACCTAAAGTGGGTAACGACCTGGTCGAAGCTAACGGGAACCGCAGCTAGGACTTGGGCGGTTTGCAAGAGAATGACTTTAGCGTATTCCATCTCAAGCATGCATATGCGTACTATGGGGAAGGGTGATGGTCTGGCAAGAGTAACAGACTTATTATAGATCTGTTCAAAGGAATTCTTTTTTGACCAAGTAATTCGAAGAATGCCAATAATTTGCATAGATTTTGATATTTCCAGTTTTCGAAGTTGTGGAGTTCCTATAAAGCGACCAAGTGCTTCCAAGAAGGATTGTGATAAAAAAAAATACCTTGGGGAGTAATTTTGGTAAGTGAACCAATAGTTGCATTTGGAAATGGCTAAGCTTTTACTCAGCAAGGAGCCGGCTAAAAGTTTAGACAAAGAGAAACACTTATCTTTTGGAAAACCAACCATAAGTTTTCGGAGAGGATCTCCACAAGCAGGTAGCTGGCGTAGCGAGCTGTACTTGCCTTACTGGCCAGTTAGAATTAGCTATTAAAGCTAAGAGAAACTTTAACGAGATTACCACTAAGAGTTCTTGCTCAAATGCAACGAGTGGTGAAAGCCCTATCAATAGATTTAATGGCATTGAGTAGGAAGATCCAAGGAAGACAGGATCTTGCCTAACCGTTGTATGAGAGAAATGATGAGTCGAAAAGGAAAGTTTGAATTTATTTAACAATGCAAAAAAGTCTAATAAATTTGAAAAGTATATAGTTTCAATTTTAGTAACAATTTGGGGTCGCAGACCTCCTAACATTTAAAGTTTGCTCCAGGCAATTGACAATTTATTAGGTTTCAAACCTTTATAAAATCCTAGCAAGGATTTAAAAGAGCGAAGATAAAAATTCAAAGTTTAAAGACAATAAAGGTGATTAAAGTTTAACAATAAATAGAGTACAAGGTGTGTACTATAAGAAATTTCTGAGGAAACATTCTAGAGAAAGTAACCACTTCGAAATAACAAGAAGAAAAACATGAAGAATAAGATAGAAGTTCCTATAACTTCTTATATTTGTGCAGAATTACTTGTATAACAATTATACAAAAGAGGGCAGGTCACTTACTGTGAAACCTGAAGAGAAAGTCAAAAGGAAGTTTCTAGACTTCCTATGTTTAATTAGGAATCACGAGACAAATGGGGCAAGTTTCCCTTTCGTGAAACCTAGAAATAACTCACTCGTATTTTTGCAGAAATTAATTAATGTTATATAAGAAAAAGGGGAGGGCACTTCTATAGAGTGACACCTCATTGAAAAAGACCTAAAGTAACAACTTTATTATTATGGTTTGTTAGTAAAGGGTTTAGGAAAGATCAATTGGGATTTAGGATCAATATTCATGACCTTATTTATGGTAATCGGACGATCGCGACGCGGTAGAAATGTTGAACAAGCACTAGTTCTCACTATAGTTTGTTGAATGGATGAAAAGTTCACTGTAGTAACACGAAAGTTTATGGCAAAGAAAGTTATTGCAATGATGAAAAATAACTGGTTGCACTAGGTAGGCGAGAGTCTATTGCTTGAGAAAGTTGTGAATTACAATTAAATACGCCATAGAACATTCCAAAGGTGGAAGAAAATTTAGCTATTGCAGTAATTTATAAGGAAGATTCCTCATTTTAAATAGTATGACGGCAAGACTTGTAGATAGAGTACAGAATCTGGAAGGTTCCAGAACAATCCTAATAGAAGAATGGGACCAAAGTTAATCCATCGGTGGAACGAACTTAATATTTTATGGACAGCGGGTATTAGATAATATCCCACGTTGTGAGAAGATCTCTCATTTAAATAGCTTAAGAAAAGCTACTTTCTATTAAGGTTGGCTTAGACAGACAAAAGCCCAACATGGCAAATCCCGCGAAGAATGATTACCGCCCCAAATAAGTAATCTCACGCTGTCTATAAAATGATCAATAAAAGCATGTAGATAATAAAACTGATGATGATGAGGTTAAAACCTTAAGTCTGTACTTATCTTGGTTGCATGTCGAAGGTGAAGTTCCCTTTGACGAATACTTAATGTGCCAACATGGCGTAGAATGTAGAGAGTGTCTCTTGGTTTGAGGAGACTGGCTCTGGTTGAGCCTTGACTGACCGAGTCAACTGCCGACTTACAAGTGAGACCCACTCAGCGAAGCGCGGAGGGTCTAAGGAAGGGAAAAGAGTGGGGGTAGGAGACAAAAGGAATACATATAAGCATGACCAATATTGAGAACTTAAATTCTCTTGAGGAAATGGTCTTCAAAGAGTTGATAGTAGACGATACTAGCACAGCCTGGTGGGTGAAAAAGTAGACGAAGTTCTCTTGATCACGGAGATAATAGCTGGCGATGGCAACGAGATCTGGTGGCCAGATGGATAAGGAAGTCCTCTTGCACCAGGAAGAATTGAGGAGCTTCTGAGATTCGCTGCTAGATGACGCTAGGTGGGTCATGGAAGATATATATCTAGAACAGACTCACAATGACATAAGAGACATGACCATCAAAGAGAAAATAGAAGATCACTGTTGGTGTTTGATAAAAAAAGGGAAGAAATGAACAAGCAAAGAGCATTAAAATTTATATTCTCTCGTACCGTGTATTCCAAGAATACACCATACTGGGAGGGTCAAACACCAACAGAGAACAAATAAGCAGTTAAACATTTAAAGGTAATGGAGCGATCAAAGACAGTGGTCTTGTGATCGGACCATTAGTGGTCAAGACTCTGACCACCCTGACTCTCCCATCTCTTCCAGGATAACACTCGGTCACTCTACCCGAAATCCAGACCAGGGGGGGAGAAACATCCCTAACCAAGACCAAGTCCCCCACTTTAATGTCGGGACTGGAAAGAAACCACTTCTGTCTCCGTTGCAGGGAAGTTAAATATTCCAAGTTCCACCTCTTCCAAAAGGAATTGCGGAGGGCTTCAAGTTTACGCCAAACAATGGGTAGATTAGAATCCCTGTAAGAATTGGGAAGGGGAGGAGGGGCAGAGAGAGAAGTGCGTGTAAGGAAGTGACCAGGTGTGAGTGGAAGCAGGTCATCAGGGTCATTGGAAAGCGGAGTTAAAGAACGAGAATTAACAACACCTTCAATCACAAAGTAGCTAGAAGCTGCGGGAAATAAAGCACTAGTTAAGATTGCGATAAGATGCAAAAGGAGAATTAACAAGTTTAAACAAAGCGTATTGAAACAAGTACATCTATTAAGGATAAGAATATACCAAATAAACAAAGGAACTATGCGAGTAGAAAGCAAGAACGCCATAGGTAACAACAATCTAGTAGCCATAAACAATGACCTTAAGTTATAATAAGTATCAAAGGGGTTAATCAGAAAAATACTTAAGTCAGCGAGAAACGTGACATAACAAGTATAAATACAAAAACACATCGAATGTAACGACAAGAAAAAACAAGTTTGTTCATCAATGAACAATAAGATTTCAAAATATGTAAGCAAGGAGCAATACATGAACGCGTAAAAAATACGCAACGATGTTATGAAACAAGAATCGAAGCAATTGTAGGATACGAGCGTGAGTAAGTCGGAGACATAAGCATGAACGACCTTGACCCACATAGTACAGCGAGATAAGGAATATAAATAGCTGAGAGTCCTTGAGCGGAACAAGTTTATTTTGGTAATGAGGTGAGCGGCTTCTGAACTAGCGGGAGTAACTCGCAAGACAATGGTTGGCAGTCAGCCAGAGTTGAGATAAGGGAAACTTGCTCTGACCTTTGGCAAGCATACAGGAAATAAACGACAGCTTGGCGTTATCCGAGCTTGTATACAAACAAAATTGACAAACAAGCAGTTCGAAATAAACAAACAACACTAGTTCAATCAGCTGTGACTTAAGGCGGATATTCATGTTAGACGGCATGCAGTCATTCGTGGCTTGGACGTGAAAAACCAATTTAGAGACATATGAAATAAAGTAGGAAATCAATTTCGCATAATTTTGAGGATTACGGAATCCGACAATTTTCAACAGAAAAAAGCTTAATTCTTCCGAAAAAGGAAGAGAAGCTGGGACATTGAGAAGGAGTTTATGCGTAAGAATAGTTATTCTAGATGCTAGAGAATTCAGATTTTCAAGCGGTTTCAAAAGCGCCTTCCAATTGTGAGGAAGGGGGAAGGAGCCGGCCGTGGCCATCCTACTAAATAGCGAAAGAAGTGAAACATAGCTTACAGCGAAGTGATGGGGACTGATAGCCATGGTTTTACACAAGGGAAAGATAGTTTTCGATAGAAATTTTAAGCAATTACCTGCTATAAAAAATGACATGAGAAAGTAAACGAAGTAACACAAGGCGAGGCGAACTTGAATTGCCATCTTGTGCGGGAAGAAGGCAAAATCATTTAAACAACTTACAAAGGTGGCGTAGTTGTTTACAATGAGACATCGTTTCGGCAAGTGTTTTTCAAAAGTATCGAGATCGAAAATATAGGTGTTCTCTTTTTCAGAAAGGGGATTTATATCAGCAGTAACGAAATGACATTGCGATTTGGTTTGAAGACTGGGATGTTGGATTTCACCAGTAATAACCCAACCAAAATCGGTGTCTCTAGCGACCACGGTTGAAGATAGCCTACGTGTTTGCTTGCGAAGGCAATTCCAAAAAACATTGGCACTGAAAAGTACATCAATGGGACCTTGAGCATTAAACTGAGGATCAGCTAACCTTAATTGCGAAGCAATCTTTAAACCGGAAGTATTGATAGAGCTGCTAGGAGTGTCCTTGCCAATACTGGTAAGAATGAGACAGCTTAAGTTAAGATTGGTGTTTATTTGGCAAACGTCTCTGATTTTCAATTTTGAAGACTGCAAGGCTTGAGTTTTCAAATTGTCAATGCCAGATACATTGATGGGAGTAGGCGATGACGAAAGACCTAGTTTTTTAATTAACGATCGCGAAACAAAGTTGTGAGTTGAAGCGGAATTGAGAAGACCGCGGGTTCGAAACCAATTTCTAAATTTATCTTGGATTTCGAATTGTACAGTGGACAAAAGGACTTGCGCACTGTGAGAAGTTTCGGCGTTAGAAATGCAGGAAGAAGCATTAGTTTGTTCGGAGCTGCTCTGCATGGGGTTTGAAGAGGCGGGTACTGGTGACCTCGATTTATCATGAACGTGCAAAAAGAATGGTGCGTTTTTTTACAATGGAAACAGAGGTTGGAAGACGTACACTTAGAAGAAGAATGCTTAGGTGACAAGCAGTTGAAGCAATGTTTACTATTGAAGACAAACTTCCTTCGGTCTTCGACAGACAATTCTTTAAAAGATTTGCAGGAGTACAAAGTGTGAAGCTTTTTAGAGAGCGTGCATTTTAAAGATTTGTTGAGCGGCCTGATATGTTCTCTTGGATGGTTGAAAGAAGCAGAACGGGTTTGCTTGTTCTCGACAGATGGGGGCTGATGACCCTTTGAAGAAGCAAGGTTTTTCTCAAAAATGTGACACTGAAGACTCGTTTCGACATTTTCGCACTGAAATGAGAGTGCTGTAAGGACTTGGCACCGGCAGTTGAGAAACGAGATGAGGTGTTCAAACGAATGTTCCTCGTTGCGAGTGAGTTCGATCTCCCAAGCCTTTAATGTCGAAAAATCGAATCTTGATGTAGCTAGATGAATAAGGATAGTGTCCCACGTTTGGACTGGTTGCTTGAGTTGATATAACGCTCTCACGTGCAATTGAATGGAGTCTAACAGGTCTCTTAAAGAGGTGAAGTCATTAGGTTTGACGACTGGCAGGTTGAACAGACAGCGGATGTGGCGAGCGACACACTAACGTAAATTACCATATCTCTCTTTAAGGAGATTAAAGGCGATGTGGTAGTTATCTGCGCTTAAAGGCAGTGACTGAACCAAGGCCAAGGCCTCGCCTTGCAAGGACGCACACAGGAAATAGAACTTATGAATGTCGACAACGTCTGAGTTTTCATGAATAAGGGAGCAGTAAAGTTCATAAAAAGAATACCATTCACCTTCCTGGCCTGAGAAGTGAGGTAGGCTTATCTTTGGAAGTAACGGTTTCGGTTTGTTCTTGTGAACTGAAGCGGGTGCGAACTGGGCCGGATTGATGACCCTAGTGTCCGGTTCTGAGATACTGCGGATCAGTTGGTGGGCCTTGGCAATCCCTTCAAAGTACAAGGGTTCGACCTCGTCCCGATCCGATTGAAGTTCTGGGCAAGCGGATTCAATCTCGGTTTGAGTTTGATCGTAATAATCATAGGACCGTTCGTACAACTTAAGGCGTTGTGTCAAGATGTCTAAATCACACTCGGCGGGATTTATTTTGTTGATGAAATTTCTGAATCTGGTGAGTTGCTCTTTATAGGAAGAACGTCTGGCAATGAGAGTTTCATCCTTTTCAGTAGGAGACATGACAAATTAAATAGATTAAAATACAACTTACGAAACTGTGGAACCTTGGAAATGCTGTCAGGCTGGCAGCAGCAAATAAGTTGAAAGAAAGGGACACACCACGGGAGACAGGAGCGGCCTCTTTCTCCAGCACAGGCTTTGCACGATGTAGTTATAGCTGAAAGATTCAAAGCAGATATTAATAATTTGCAAAGTATTGTCAAATGACCCTTGAAAAAGAATAGAAAATAACAAATGGACTCTCCCGGGTTTCTGGTACCAATTTTTGGGTAGATTATTGGCTGAGGAATAACCTAACCACCAAGGGAAGATAATAAAGAAAAGGAGGTGGGTTTCGGACTGGAGAAAAAGGATAGAAAAATAGGAGGAGAGTCCCACAAAGTTATGAATTTAACTTTAAATGCACTTAGAGGCGGTTGCCACTGCAAATCGTTCTCTGATACCCAAAGTGGGTAAGGACCTGGTCAAAGCTAACGGGAACCGCAGCTAGGACTTGGACGGTTTGCAAGAGAATGGCTTTAGCGTATTCCCTCTCAAGCATGCATATGCGTACTATGGGGAAAGGTGATGGTCTGGCAAGAGTAACAGACTTATTATAGATCTGTTCAAAGGAATTCGTTTTTGACCAAGTAATTCGAAGAATGCCAATAATTTTCATCGATTTTGATATTTCCAGTTTTCGAAGTTGTGGAGTTCCTATAAAGCGACCAAGTGCTTCCAAGAAGGATTGTGATTTAAAAAAATATACCTTGGGGAATAATTTTGGTAAGTGAACCAATAGTTGCATTTGGAAATGGCTAAGCTTTTACTCAGCAAGGAGCCGGCTAAAAGTTTAGACAAAGAGAAACACTTATCTTTTGGAAAACCAACCATAAGTTTTCGGTGAGGATCTCCACAAGCAGGTAGCTGGCGTAGCGAGCTTTACTTGCCTTACTGGCCAGTTATAATTAGCTATTAAAGCTAAGAGAAACTTTAACGAGATTACCACTAAGAGTTCTTGCTCAAATGCAACGAGTGGTGAAAGCCCTATCAATAGATTTAATGGCATTGAGTAGGAAGAGCCAAGGAAGACAGGATCTTGCCTAACCGTTGTATTAGAGAAATGATGAGTCGAAAAGGAAAGTTTGAATTTATTTAACAATGCAAAAAAGTCTAATAAATTTGACAAGTATATAGTTTCAATTTTTAAACAATTTGGGGTCGCAGACCTCCTAACATTTAAAGTTTGCTCCAGGCAATTGACAATTTATTAGGTTTCAAACCTTTATAAAATCCTAGCAAGGATTTAAAAGAGCGAAGATAAAAATTCAAAATTTAAAGACAATTAAGGTGATTAAAGTTTAACAATAAATAGAGTACAAGGTGTGTACTATAAGAAATTTCTGAGGAAACATTCTAGAGAAAGTAACCACTTCGAAAATAACAATAAGAAAAACATGAAGAATAAGATAGAAGTTCCTATAACTGCTTATATTTGTGCAGAATTACTTTTATAACAATTATACAAAAGAGGGCAGGTCACTTACTGTGAAACCTGAAGAGAAAGTCAAAAGGAAGTTTCTAGACTTCCTATGTTTAATTAGGAATCACGAGACAAATGGGGCAAGTTTCCCTTTCGTGAAACCTAGAAATAACTCACTCCTGAGTTGAAAGAAACACGTGGTTATGCAGAAATTAATTAATGAGATATAAGCAAAGGTGGGAGGGCACGTCTTTAGAGTGACACCTCATTGAAAATGATCTAGAGTTACAATTTTATTAATATGGTTTGTTAGTAGAAGGTTTAGGAAAGATCAATTGGGATTTAGGATCAATGTTCATGGCCTTATTTATGGTAATCGGACGATCGCGACGCGGTAGAAATGTTGAACAAGCACTAGTTCTCACTATAGTTTGTTGAATGGATGAAAAGTTCACTGTAGTAACACGAAAGTTTATGGCAAAGAAAGTTATTGCAATGATGAAAAATAACTGGTTGCACTAGGTAGGCGAGAGTCTTTTGCTTGAGAAAGTTGTGAATTACAATTAAATACGCCATAGAACATTCCAACGGTGGAAGAAAATTTAGCTATTGCAGTAATTTATAAGGAAGATTCCTCATTTTAAATAGTATGACGGCAAGACTTGTAGATAGAGTACAGAATCTGGAAGGTTCCAGAACAATCCTAATAGAAGAATGGGACCAAAGTTAATCCATCGGTGGAACGAACTTAATATTTTATGGACAGCGGGTATTAGATAATATCCCACGTTGTGAGAAGATCTCTCATTTAAATAGCTTAAGAAAAGCTACTTTCTATTAAGGTTGGCTTAGACAGACAAAAGCCCAACATGGCAAATCCCGCGAAGAATGATTACCGCCCCAAATAAGTAATCTCACGCTGTCTATAAAATGATCAATAAAAGCATGTAGATAATAAAACTGATGAAGATGAGGTTAAAACCTTAAGTCTGTACTTATCTTGGTTGCATGTCGAAGGTGAAGTTCCCTTTGACGAATATTTAATGTGCCAACATGGCGTAGAATGTAGAGAGTGCCTCTTGGTTTGAGGAGACTGGCCTTATATTCTCTCGTACCGTGAGATCAAGTCCATTATTCCAGAGTTGAGGTTGAATATAGGGGACTAAGCGCGGACACTAGTCAGTCAGTTCGCGGCTACGAAAGACAGAGTGCACGCTGCTCGGGACTTTGATGTGGCGATTTTTCGACAAGTCCAGTGTCGAACATAATTTGTCGCTTAGCCGAGTGAAAACATTTTCTATGTGATAAACCTTTCCGCCATTCATTCAATTTGTGGCCCAAGACCCACAGCAGGCACGACAGTTATTTATTTATTTGAATTCATTGTGCTTCTAACAAGCATATGCCTAACAAAAACGGGCCGATAACCTAGATGTTAGGCCCCTTAAAACAACAATTATCATCATCATCCTAACAAAAACAACACATGTACTTTTGGTAACACAATTCTATCATTGACAGGCATAATATTGAGATTGTAATGTAATTAAATCTACAAATACAAAAATATAACAAATCTGTGCAGGTCTTTAGCTCAGGGCACGCAGATAACACAGCAGCAGTTCATAGTTCTACGCCTTGATATGTGTCGTCCGACACATAGACGCCGGAGGAGGAGCCTCGCAGCGGAGGGCGGGCTCAAAGGCACAGCTCCAGATCGGTCACACACGACGGGCTACACCCTCACCCGGTATCCTCCGGTGAATCATCTTCAATCGGCACTCGCGGATTTCTGGGCTCAATACAACGCAGACAATCCGGAGCCGACACCACACGACGTGCTTATGCCAGTCAACCTGGTACCAGACAACGTATTCGCCCTGAACTGGTTCAGATGGCGAAGTGCCCTGTGGGAAGTTTGGACCGACATTATCGGCGACGACCTTCAGGAGTCCGGGGAGGGCACGAGACCCGCAGTCCAGGGAGAAGCGGGCATCCCCGCTCAATTCACCACAGAACCTGAAACGGATCAATACCAATTTCCACCAGAAAAGGAAGAAGAAGAAGACATATGGCTTTACGATCCAGAATACCCGAGGCGGCCACCGATTCGACGCATCGCGGAGCCCCAGCACGAGGACCTTCAATGGGCAGTGCAGCCTCCGAACCCTCGGCCTCCACAGCCTACGGAGTATACATCAGTAGCAGTACCGGCCGCCCAACCAGTCCCATACGGGGACTCTCCCAACGGCCAGTATATCACCAAGATCCTGCGCGACGGAGTTCATCTTCCCAGACCTACAGGAGCGCCGCCTGTGTTCATGAAGACTAGAGTGACGCCATTAATGACACGTGTGATCCAGGATTTATGTGACAATGATATTTTGTATCCCTTTAAAGGGTTCTATAGTTTCCCGATGTTCTTGGTTCCGAAGGCCAACGGCCAGGCTCGTGTTATTTACGACCTGAGCCAGTGGTCTGAGTTCATCCAAAGGCCTAAGTTTACTCTACAAAGTGCGGCCAATGCCTTAACGTCAATACCTAGTGATCATTTAGCTATAAAACTTGATTTGAAATCAGGATTCTATCAGTTACCATTGAGTGCAAGATCCCAGTTTTTCTATGGAGTATATTATGCAGGGAGACATTATATATGGACACGGCTCCCCGTGGGCCACAGCCTCGCGCCCTCCATAATGCAAAGGTGGGCCGAGGCCGTCAGGGAAATACTCGAGCGTGAATTCTCAATTAAGATGATACCATACCTAGACGATTGGTTGATCCATGGACAGATCATTCCGGTAGAAGAAATCATCCTATATCTGGAAGTAGTATTGGGGATCACCTTAAATCGCTTCAAATGCATCTTACAACCCATGCAAGTGATTACATACTTGGGTGTCATGATCAATATACCTAATTCGTGTGTAGCCCTACACCACAATACCGAACTGCGACTTCAACAAAACATCAGATATATGCACCTATACACAGAGAATCAGCTCGAGCAGGCCGCAGGTTTCCTGAGTTGCACGTGTTGGGTCATGAACTGGCCTATGTTCTTGCCCCGACACGTCCTCTCTAGAGGATTCTACTGGATCCGGCGCTTGGGTACCCCCGAATTCATCAACGCAACACGAGACGTCCGCACCATCGGACACACAATTGAGATGTACGCCGACGCTACGCCTCACAGCATCGCGGGTTACTACCGTCCAGGACATCAAGCCTGGGCACAGGCATTTAGGCACCCGGCCACAGTGAATGAAGCTGAACTAGTGGCGGCCATCATGACCGCATATTAGGCATTAACAGACCTGGCCAAGGATGACGACCAACGTAAGTGCATTGTGACATACACTGACTCAAATGTAACTAGATATACTTCGTGTACGGGCAGAGGCCCACTTTTGTATCGCATTTATCATATCATGTACTTGTATACTAGCTTAATCAATAAAGCAGCATTGCAGGGCGTCCGCCTCGCGTGGCGACGCGTGGCCTCAGCTGAGAATCCGGCTTACGCGCCATCACGGGCCGTACTCTCCGAAGTACACGCCACCCTCCTGGGGGCTATATAATCGGAGACGCCCGGGATGGTGCGTCAGTCTGGTCTTTAGCTCAGGGCAGCAGTTCATAGTTCTACGCCTTGAAATGTGTCTCCGACACATAGACGCCGGAGGAGGAGCCTCGCAGCGGAGGGCGGGCTCAAAGGCACAGCTCCAGATCGGTCACACACGACGGACTACACCCTCACCTGGTATCCTCCGGTGAATCATCTTCAATCGGCACTCACGGATTTCTGGGCTCAATACAACCCAGACCACTTACTTGTGCCGGGCTCCTCTCTGTCTTCTGTCCTGTCGACCTCACTTGGTCAACTCTTGTTCTCTTCTGACCCCGACGGTATTAGGGTATCCGAGGCCTAGGGAGTCTCTTCCTTTCCCGCCTTAAAAGGCCCTTGTCTCATCTTTTCTGATACCCTCCTTCTGCGAGGGGTCAGCCTTCTTTTTCTCTTCCTTTTACCTCCTGCCTTGTGCTCTAGGCCCTTAAGGAGGCAGGGTGTATGTAGCCCCACAACTTCTGGTGCACCCTAGATAATGCTACACCCTCAGGGGCTCACGGCTGGTGGGTTCGGGAGTTGGCGACCCCGAGGGATTCCTGAGCTGGGTCCGTTTTCCCCTTTTGTCCCTTACCTTTGGGGCGGACCCTCTCCTCTTTCACTTTCCTATCTGCCTTTCATGGCTCTCCTTCCTTCCAAGTCCCTCAATCCGCCTTCTCCGAGGGTTGAGGGCATTTCTTTTCCTTCTGTCCTTTTATTTGCGTTATTCTACTTTAGTTTTCCATTTCTTCTTCTAGTATGTAGGTTAGTAGTTAGTTTTAGTTTTAAGTTCACTTTTCATTTTCATCTTCACGATCACCCAAACCATCAGGGGCCGATAACCTAGATGTTAGGCCCCTTAAAACAACAATTATCATCATCATCATCATCACCTCTCCTCTTTCACTTTCCTATCAGCCTTTCATGGCTCTCCTTCCTTCCAAGTCCCTCAATCCGCCTTCTTCGAGGGTTGAGGGCATTTCTTTTCCTCCTGTCCTTTATTTGCCTTATTCTCTTTTATTTTTCCATTTCTCCTTCTAGAATGTAGGTTAGTAGTTAGTTTTAGTCTTTAAGTTCGCTTTTCTTTTTTCATCTTCACGATCACCCAAACCATCAGGGGCCGATAACCTAGATGTTAGGCCCCTTAAAACAACAATTATCATCATCATATCATCATCAACAACCCAGACCATCCGGAGCCGACACCACACGACGTGCCTATGCCAGTCAACCTGGTACCAGACAACGTATTCGCCCTGAACTGGTTCAGATGGCGAAGTGCCCTGTGGGAAGTTTGGACCGACATTATCGGCAACGACCTTCAGGAGTCCGGGGAGGGCCCTAGACCCGCAGTCCAGGGAGAAGCGGGCATCCCCGCTCAATTGACCACAGAACCTGAAACGGATGAATACCAATTTCCACCAGAAGAGGAAGAAGAAGAAGACATATGGCTTTACGATCCAGAATACCCGAGGCGGCCACCGATTCGACGCATCGCGGGGCCCCAGCACGAGGACCTTCAATGGGCAGTGCAGCCTCCGAACCCTCGGCCTCCACAACCTACGGAGTATACATAAGTAGCAGTACCGGCCGCCCATCCAGTCCCATACGGGGACTCTCCCAACGGCCAGTATATCAGCAAGATCCTGCGCGACGGAGTTCATCTTCCCAGACCTACAGGAGCGCCGCCTGTGTTCATGAAGACTAGAGTGACGCCATTAATGACACGTGTGATCCAGGATTTATGTGCCAATGATATTTTGTATCCCTTTAAAGGGTTCTATAGTTTCCCGATGTTCTTGTTTCCGAAGGCCAACGGCCAGGCTCGTGTTATTTACGACCTGAGCTAGTGGACTGAGTTTATCCAAAGGCCTAAGTTTACTCTACAAAGTGCGGCCAATGCCTTAACATCAATACCTAGTGATCATTTAGCTATAAAACTGGATTTGAAATCAGGATTCTATCAGTTACCATTGAGTGCAAGACTTTGCCCTTAGCACCTTCGCTACATAGCCCTGCCCACCCTGGTCTGCGAGGGTGCTTGTCCAGTGGCCGATCTTGTAGACTAGGTTCATCATTCCCTGGTTAATTGCATTAGCAAACTTTGCCCTTAGCACCTTCGCTACATAGCCCTGCCCACCCTGGTCTGCGAGGGTGCTTGTCCAGTGGCCGATCTTGTAGACTAGGTTCATCATTCCCTGGTTAATTGCATTAGCAAACTTTGCCCTTAGCACCTTCGCTACATAGCCCTGCCCACCCTGGTCTGCGAGGGTGCTTGTCCAGTGGCCGATCTTGTAGACTAGGTTCATCATTCCCTGGTTAATTGCATTAGCAAACTTTGCCCTTAGCACCTTCGCTACATAGCCCTGCCCACCCTGGTCTGCGAGGGTGCTTGTCCAGTGGCCGATCTTGTAGACTAGGTTCATCATTCCCTGGTTAATTGCATTAGCAAACTTTGCCCTTAGCACCTTCGCTACATAGCCCTGCCCACCCTGGTCTGCGAGGGTGCTTGTCCAGTGGCCGATCTTGTAGACTAGGTTCATCATTCCCTGGTTAATTGCATTAGCAAACTTTGCCCTTAGCACCTTCGCTACATAGCCCTGCCCACCCTGGTCTGCGAGGGTGCTTGTCCAGTGGCCGATCTTGTAGACTAGGTTCATCATTCCCTGGTTAATTGCATTAGCAAACTTTGCCCTTAGCACCTTCGCTACATAGCCCTGCCCACCCTGGTCTGCGAGGGTGCTTGTCCAGTGGCCGATCTTGTAGACTAGGTTCATCATTCCCTGGTTAATTGCATTAGCAAACTTTGCCCTTAGCACCTTCGCTACATAGCCCTGCCCACCCTGGTCTGCGAGGGTGCTTGTCCAGTGGCCGATCTTGTAGACTAGGTTCATCATTCCCTGGTTAATTGCATTAGCAAACTTTGCCCTTAGCACCTTCGCTACATAGCCCTGCCCACCCTGGTCTGCGAGGGTGCTTGTCCAGTGGCCGATCTTGTAGACTAGGTTCATCATTCCCTGGTTAATTGCATTAGCAAACTTTGCCCTTAGCACCTTCGCTACATAGCCCTGCCCACCCTGGTCTGCGAGGGTGCTTGTCCAGTGGCCGATCTTGTAGACTAGGTTCATCATTCCCTGGTTAATTGCATTAGCAAACTTTGCCCTTAGCACCTTCGCTACATAGCCCTGCCCACCCTGGTCTGCGAGGGTGCTTGTCCAGTGGCCGATCTTGTAGACTAGGTTCATCATTCCCTGGTTAATTGCATTAGCAAACTTTGCCCTTAGCACCTTCGCTACATAGCCCTGCCCACCCTGGTCTGCGAGGGTGCTTGTCCAGTGGCCGATCTTATAGACTAGGTTCATCATTCCCTGGTTAATTGCATTAGCAAACTTTGCCCTTAGCACCTTCGCTACATAGCCCTGCCCACCCTGGTCTGCGAGGGTGCTTGTCCAGTGGCCGATCTTGTAGACTAGGTTCATCATTCCCTGGTTAATTGCATTAGCAAACTTTGCCCTTAGCACCTTCGCTACATAGCCCTGCCCACCCTGGTCTGCGAGGGTGCTTGTCCAGTGGCCGATCTTGTAGACTAGGTTCATCATTCCCTGGTTAATTGCATTAGCAAACTTTGCCCTTAGCACCTTCGCTACATAGCCCTGCCCACCCTGGTCTGCGAGGGTGCTTTTCCAGTGGCCGATCTTGTAGACTAGGTTCATCATTCCCTGGTTAATTGCATTAGCAAACTTTGCCCTTAGCACCTTCGCTACATAGCCCTGCCCACCCTGGTCTGCGAGGGTGCTTGTCCAGTGGCCGATCTTGTAGACTAGGTTCATCATTCCCTGGTTAATTGCTTTAGCAAACTTTGCCCTTAGCACCTTCGCTACATAGCCCTGCCCACCCTGGTCTGCGAGGGTGCTTGTCCAGTGGCCGATCTTGTAGACTAGGTTCATCATTCCCTGGTTAATTGCATTAGCAAACTTTGCCCTTAGCACCTTCGCTACATAGCCCTGCCCACCCTGGTCTGCGAGGGTGCTTGTCCAGTGGCCGATCTTGTAGACTAGGTTCATCATTCCCTGGTTAATTGCATTAGCAAACTTTGCCCTTAGCACCTTCGCTACATAGCCCTGCCCACCCTGGTCTGCGAGGGTGCTTGTCCAGTGGCCGATCTTGTAGACTATGTTCATCATTCCCTGGTTAATTGCATTAGCAAACTTTGCCCTTAGCACCTTCGCTACATAGCCCTGCCCACCCTGGTCTGCGAGGGTGCTTGTCCAGTGGCCGATCTTGTAGACTAGGTTCATCATTCCCTGGTTAATTGCATTAGCAAACTTTGCCCTTAGCACCTTCGCTACATAGCCCTGCCCACCCTGGTCTGCGAGGGTGCTTGTCCAGTGGCCGATCTTGTAGACTAGGTTCATCATTCCCTGGTTAATTGCATTAGCAAACTTTGCCCTTAGCACCTTCGCTACATAGCCCTGCCCACCCTGGTCTGCGAGGGTGCTTGTCCAGTGGCCGATCTTGTAGACTAGGTTCATCATTCCCTGGTTAATTGCATTAGCAAACTTTGCCCTTAGCACCTTCGCTACATAGCCCTGCCCACCCTGGTCTGCGAGGGTGCTTGTCCAGTGGCCGATCTTGTAGACTAGGTTCATCATTCCCTGGTTAATTGCATTAGCAAACTTTGCCCTTAGCACCTTCGCTACATAGCCCTGCCCACCCTGGTCTGCGAGGGTGCTTGTCCAGTGGCCGATCTTGTAGACTAGGTTCATCATTCCCTGGTTAATTGCATTAGCAAACTTTGCCCTTAGCACCTTCGCTACATAGCCCTGCCCACCCTGGTCTGCGAGGGTGCTTGTCCAGTGGCCGATCTTGTAGACTAGGTTCATCATTCCCTGGTTAATTGCATTAGCAAACTTTGCCCTTAGCACCTTCGCTACATAGCCCTGCCCACCCTGGTCTGCGAGGGTGCTTGTCCAGTGGCCGATCTTGTAGACTAGGTTCATCATTCCCTGGTTAATTGCATTAGCAAACTTTGCCCTTAGCACCTTCGCTACATAGCCCTGCCCACCCTGGTCTGCGAGGGTGCTTGTCCAGTGGCCGATCTTGTAGACTAGGTTCATCATTCCCTGGTTAATTGCATTAGCAAACTTTGCCCTTAGCACCTTCGCTACATAGCCCTGCCCACCCTGGTCTGCGAGGGTGCTTGTCCAGTGGCCGATCTTGTAGACTAGGTTCATCATTCCCTGGTTAATTGCATTAGCAAACTTTGCCCTTAGCACCTTCGCTACATAGCCCTGCCCACCCTGGTCTGCGAGGGTGCTTGTCCAGTGGCCGATCTTGTAGACTAGGTTCATCATTCCCTGGTTAATTGCATTAGCAAACTTTGCCCTTAGCACCTTCGCTACATAGCCCTGCCCACCCTGGTCTGCGAGGGTGCTTGTCCAGTGGCCGATCTTGTAGACTAGGTTCATCATTCCCTGGTTAATTGCATTAGCAAACTTTGCCCTTAGCACCTTCGCTACATAGCCCTGCCCACCCTGGTCTGCGAGGGTGCTTGTCCAGTGGCCGATCTTGTAGACTAGGTTCATCATTCCCTGGTTAATTGCATTAGCAAACTTTGCCCTTAGCACCTTCGCTACATAGCCCTGCCCACCCTGGTCTGCGAGGGTGCTTGTCCAGTGGCCGATCTTGTAGACTAGGTTCATCATTCCCTGGTTAATTGCATTAGCAAACTTTGCCCTTAGCACCTTCGCTACATAGCCCTGCCCACCCTGGTCTGCGAGGGTGCTTGTCCAGTGGCCGATCTTGTAGACTAGGTTCATCATTCCCTGGTTAATTGCATTAGCAAACTTTGCCCTTAGCACCTTCGCTACATAGCCCTGCCCACCCTGGTCTGCGAGGGTGCTTGTCCAGTGGCCGATCTTGTAGACTAGGTTCATCATTCCCTGGTTAATTGCATTAGCAAACTTTGCCCTTAGCACCTTCGCTACATAGCCCTGCCCACCCTGGTCTGCGAGGGTGCTTGTCCAGTGGCCGATCTTGTAGACTAGGTTCATCATTCCCTGGTTAATTGCATTAGCAAACTTTGCCCTTAGCACCTTCGCTACATAGCCCTGCCCACCCTGGTCTGCGAGGGTGCTTGTCCAGTGGCCGATCTTGTAGACTAGGTTCATCATTCCCTGGTTAATTGCATTAGCAAACTTTGCCCTTAGCACCTTCGCTACATAGCCCTGCCCACCCTGGTCTGCGAGGGTGCTTGTCCAGTGGCCGATCTTGTAGACTAGGTTCATCATTCCCTGGTTAATTGCATTAGCAAACTTTGCCCTTAGCACCTTCGCTACATAGCCCTGCCCACCCTGGTCTGCGAGGGTGCTTGTCCAGTGGCCGATCTTGTAGACTAGGTTCATCATTCCCTGGTTAATTGCATTAGCAAACTTTGCCCTTAGCACCTTCGCTACATAGCCCTGCCCACCCTGGTCTGCGAGGGTGCTTGTCCAGTGGCCGATCTTGTAGACTAGGTTCATCATTCCCTGGTTAATTGCATTAGCAAACTTTGCCCTTAGCACCTTCGCTACATAGCCCTGCCCACCCTGGTCTGCGAGGGTGCTTGTCCAGTGGCCGATCTTGTAGACTAGGTTCATCATTCCCTGGTTAATTGCATTAGCAAACTTTGCCCTTAGCACCTTCGCTACATAGCCCTGCCCACCCTGGTCTGCGAGGGTGCTTGTCCAGTGGCCGATCTTGTAGACTAGGTTCATCATTCCCTGGTTAATTGCATTAGCAAACTTTGCCCTTAGCACCTTCGCTACATAGCCCTGCCCACCCTGGTCTGCGAGGGTGCTTGTCCAGTGGCCGATCTTGTAGACTAGGTTCATCATTCCCTGGTTAATTGCATTAGCAAACTTTGCCCTTAGCACCTTCGCTACATAGCCCTGCCCACCCTGGTCTGCGAGGGTGCTTGTCCAGTGGCCGATCTTGTAGACTAGGTTCATCATTCCCTGGTTAATTGCATTAGCAAACTTTGCCCTTAGCACCTTCGCTACATAGCCCTGCCCACCCTGGTCTGCGAGGGTGCTTGTCCAGTGGCCGATCTTGTAGACTAGGTTCATCATTCCCTGGTTAATTGCATTAGCAAACTTTGCCCTTAGCACCTTCGCTACATAGCCCTGCCCACCCTGGTCTGCGAGGGTGCTTGTCCAGTGGCCGATCTTGTAGACTAGGTTCATCATTCCCTGGTTAATTGCATTAGCAAACTTTGCCCTTAGCACCTTCGCTACATAGCCCTGCCCACCCTGGTCTGCGAGGGTGCTTGTCCAGTGGCCGATCTTGTAGACTAGGTTCATCATTCCCTGGTTAATTGCATTAGCAAACTTTGCCCTTAGCACCTTCGCTACATAGCCCTGCCCACCCTGGTCTGCGAGGGTGCTTGTCCAGTGGCCGATCTTGTAGACTAGGTTCATCATTCCCTGGTTAATTGCATTAGCAAACTTTGCCCTTAGCACCTTCGCTACATAGCCCTGCCCACCCTGGTCTGCGAGGGTGCTTGTCCAGTGGCCGATCTTGTAGACTAGGTTCATCATTCCCTGGTTAATTGCATTAGCAAACTTTGCCCTTAGCACCTTCGCTACATAGCCCTGCCCACCCTGGTCTGCGAGGGTGCTTGTCCAGTGGCCGATCTTGTAGACTAGGTTCATCATTCCCTGGTTAATTGCATTAGCAAACTTTGCCCTTAGCACCTTCGCTACATAGCCCTGCCCACCCTGGTCTGCGAGGGTGCTTGTCCAGTGGCCGATCTTGTAGACTAGGTTCATCATTCCCTGGTTAATTGCATTAGCAAACTTTGCCCTTAGCACCTTCGCTACATAGCCCTGCCCACCCTGGTCTGCGAGGGTGCTTGTCCAGTGGCCGATCTTGTAGACTAGGTTCATCATTCCCTGGTTAATTGCATTAGCAAACTTTGCCCTTAGCACCTTCGCTACATAGCCCTGCCCACCCTGGTCTGCGAGGGTGCTTGTCCAGTGGCCGATCTTGTAGACTAGGTTCATCATTCCCTGGTTAATTGCATTAGCAAACTTTGCCCTTAGCACCTTCGCTACATAGCCCTGCCCACCCTGGTCTGCGAGGGTGCTTGTCCAGTGGCCGATCTTGTAGACTAGGTTCATCATTCCCTGGTTAATTGCATTAGCAAACTTTGCCCTTAGCACCTTCGCTACATAGCCCTGCCCACCCTGGTCTGCGAGGGTGCTTGTCCAGTGGCCGATCTTGTAGACTTAGGTTCATCATTCCCTGGTTAATTGCATTAGCAAACTTTGCCCTTAGCACCTTCGCTACATAGCCCTGCCCACCCTGGTCTGCGAGGGTGCTTGTCCAGTGGCCGATCTTGTAGACTAGGTTCATCATTCCCTGGTTAATTGCATTAGCAAACTTTGCCCTTAGCACCTTCGCTACATAGCCCTGCCCACCCTGGTCTGCGAGGGTGCTTGTCCAGTGGCCGATCTTGTAGACTAGGTTCATCATTCCCTGGTTAATTGCATTAGCAAACTTTGCCCTTAGCACCTTCGCTACATAGCCCTGCCCACCCTGGTCTGCGAGGGTGCTTGTCCAGTGGCCGATCTTGTAGACTAGGTTCATCATTCCCTGGTTAATTGCATTAGCAAACTTTGCCCTTAGCACCTTCGCTACATAGCCCTGCCCACCCTGGTCTGCGAGGGTGCTTGTCCAGTGGCCGATCTTGTAGACTAGGTTCATCATTCCCTGGTTAATTGCATTAGCAAACTTTGCCCTTAGCACCTTCGCTACATAGCCCTGCCCACCCTGGTCTGCGAGGGTGCTTGTCCAGTGGCCGATCTTGTAGACTAGGTTCATCATTCCCTGGTTAATTGCATTAGCAAACTTTGCCCTTAGCACCTTCGCTACATAGCCCTGCCCACCCTGGTCTGCGAGGGTGCTTGTCCAGTGGCCGATCTTGTAGACTAGGTTCATCATTCCCTGGTTAATTGCATTAGCAAACTTTGCCCTTAGCACCTTCGCTACATAGCCCTGCCCACCCTGGTCTGCGAGGGTGCTTGTCCAGTGGCCGATCTTGTAGACTAGGTTCATCATTCCCTGGTTAATTGCATTAGCAAACTTTGCCCTTAGCACCTTCGCTACATAGCCCTGCCCACCCTGGTCTGCGAGGGTGCTTGTCCAGTGGCCGATCTTGTAGACTAGGTTCATCATTCCCTGGTTAATTGCATTAGCAAACTTTGCCCTTAGCACCTTCGCTACATAGCCCTGCCCACCCTGGTCTGCGAGGGTGCTTGTCCAGTGGCCGATCTTGTAGACTAGGTTCATCATTCCCTGGTTAATTGCATTAGCAAACTTTGCCCTTAGCACCTTCGCTACATAGCCCTGCCCACCCTGGTCTGCGAGGGTGCTTGTCCAGTGGCCGATCTTGTAGACTAGGTTCATCATTCCCTGGTTAATTGCATTAGCAAACTTTGCCCTTAGCACCTTCGCTACATAGCCCTGCCCACCCTGGTCTGCGAGGGTGCTTGTCCAGTGGCCGATCTTGTAGACTAGGTTCATCATTCCCTGGTTAATTGCATTAGCAAACTTTGCCCTTAGCACCTTCGCTACATAGCCCTGCCCACCCTGGTCTGCGAGGGTGCTTGTCCAGTGGCCGATCTTGTAGACTAGGTTCATCATTCCCTGGTTAATTGCATTAGCAAACTTTGCCCTTAGCACCTTCGCTACATAGCCCTGCCCACCCTGGTCTGCGAGGGTGCTTGTCCAGTGGCCGATCTTGTAGACTAGGTTCATCATTCCCTGGTTAATTGCATTAGCAAACTTTGCCCTTAGCACCTTCGCTACATAGCCCTGCCCACCCTGGTCTGCGAGGGTGCTTGTCCAGTGGCCGATCTTGTAGACTAGGTTCATCATTCCCTGGTTAATTGCATTAGCAAACTTTGCCCTTAGCACCTTCGCTACATAGCCCTGCCCACCCTGGTCTGCGAGGGTGCTTGTCCAGTGGCCGATCTTGTAGACTAGGTTCATCATTCCCTGGTTAATTGCATTAGCAAACTTTGCCCTTAGCACCTTCGCTACATAGCCCTGCCCACCCTGGTCTGCGAGGGTGCTTGTCCAGTGGCCGATCTTGTAGACTAGGTTCATCATTCCCTGGTTAATTGCATTAGCAAACTTTGCCCTTAGCACCTTCGCTACATAGCCCTGCCCACCCTGGTCTGCGAGGGTGCTTGTCCAGTGGCCGATCTTGTAGACTAGGTTCATCATTCCCTGGTTAATTGCATTAGCAAACTTTGCCCTTAGCACCTTCGCTACATAGCCCTGCCCACCCTGGTCTGCGAGGGTGCTTGTCCAGTGGCCGATCTTGTAGACTAGGTTCATCATTCCCTGGTTAATTGCATTAGCAAACTTTGCCCTTAGCACCTTCGCTACATAGCCCTGCCCACCCTGGTCTGCGAGGGTGCTTGTCCAGTGGCCGATCTTGTAGACTAGGTTCATCATTCCCTGGTTAATTGCATTAGCAAACTTTGCCCTTAGCACCTTCGCTACATAGCCCTGCCCACCCTGGTCTGCGAGGGTGCTTGTCCAGTGGCCGATCTTGTAGACTAGGTTCATCATTCCCTGGTTAATTGCATTAGCAAACTTTGCCCTTAGCACCTTCGCTACATAGCCCTGCCCACCCTGGTCTGCGAGGGTGCTTGTCCAGTGGCCGATCTTGTAGACTAGGTTCATCATTCCCTGGTTAATTGCATTAGCAAACTTTGCCCTTAGCACCTTCGCTACATAGCCCTGCCCACCCTGGTCTGCGAGGGTGCTTGTCCAGTGGCCGATCTTGTAGACTAGGTTCATCATTCCCTGGTTAATTGCATTAGCAAACTTTGCCCTTAGCACCTTCGCTACATAGCCCTGCCCACCCTGGTCTGCGAGGGTGCTTGTCCAGTGGCCGATCTTGTAGACTAGGTTCATCATTCCCTGGTTAATTGCATTAGCAAACTTTGCCCTTAGCACCTTCGCTACATAGCCCTGCCCACCCTGGTCTGCGAGGGTGCTTGTCCAGTGGCCGATCTTGTAGACTAGGTTCATCATTCCCTGGTTAATTGCATTAGCAAACTTTGCCCTTAGCACCTTCGCTACATAGCCCTGCCCACCCTGGTCTGCGAGGGTGCTTGTCCAGTGGCCGATCTTGTAGACTAGGTTCATCATTCCCTGGTTAATTGCATTAGCAAACTTTGCCCTTAGCACCTTCGCTACATAGCCCTGCCCACCCTGGTCTGCGAGGGTGCTTGTCCAGTGGCCGATCTTGTAGACTAGGTTCATCATTCCCTGGTTAATTGCATTAGCAAACTTTGCCCTTAGCACCTTCGCTACATAGCCCTGCCCACCCTGGTCTGCGAGGGTGCTTGTCCAGTGGCCGATCTTGTAGACTAGGTTCATCATTCCCTGGTTAATTGCATTAGCAAACTTTGCCCTTAGCACCTTCGCTACATAGCCCTGCCCACCCTGGTCTGCGAGGGTGCTTGTCCAGTGGCCGATCTTGTAGACTAGGTTCATCATTCCCTGGTTAATTGCATTAGCAAACTTTGCCCTTAGCACCTTCGCTACATAGCCCTGCCCACCCTGGTCTGCGAGGGTGCTTGTCCAGTGGCCGATCTTGTAGACTAGGTTCATCATTCCCTGGTTAATTGCATTAGCAAACTTTGCCCTTAGCACCTTCGCTACATAGCCCTGCCCACCCTGGTCTGCGAGGGTGCTTGTCCAGTGGCCGATCTTGTAGACTAGGTTCATCATTCCCTGGTTAATTGCATTAGCAAACTTTGCCCTTAGCACCTTCGCTACATAGCCCTGCCCACCCTGGTCTGCGAGGGTGCTTGTCCAGTGGCCGATCTTGTAGACTAGGTTCATCATTCCCTGGTTAATTGCATTAGCAAACTTTGCCCTTAGCACCTTCGCTACATAGCCCTGCCCACCCTGGTCTGCGAGGGTGCTTGTCCAGTGGCCGATCTTGTAGACTAGGTTCATCATTCCCTGGTTAATTGCATTAGCAAACTTTGCCCTTAGCACCTTCGCTACATAGCCCTGCCCACCCTGGTCTGCGAGGGTGCTTGTCCAGTGTCCGATCTTGTAGACTAGGTTCATCATTCCCTGGTTAATTGCATTAGCAAACTTTGCCCTTAGCACCTTCGCTACATAGCCCTGCCCACCCTGGTCTGCGAGGGTGCTTGTCCAGTGGCCGATCTTGTAGACTAGGTTCATCATTCCCTGGTTAATTGCATTAGGAAACTTTGCCCTTAGCACCTTCGCTACATAGCCCTGCCCACCCTGGTCTGCGAGGGTGCTTGTCCAGTGGCCGATCTTGTAGACTAGGTTCATCATTCCCTGGTTAATTGCATTAGCAAACTTTGCCCTTAGCACCTTCGCTACATAGCCCTGCCCACCCTGGTCTGCGAGGGTGCTTGTCCAGTGGCCGATCTTGTAGACTAGGTTCATCATTCCCTGGTTAATTGCATTAGCAAACTTTGCCCTTAGCACCTTCGCTACATAGCCCTGCCCACCCTGGTCTGCGAGGGTGCTTGTCCAGTGGCCGATCTTGTAGACTAGGTTCATCATTCCCTGGTTAATTGCATTAGCAAACTTTGCCCTTAGCACCTTCGCTACATAGCCCTGCCCACCCTGGTCTGCGAGGGTGCTTGTCCAGTGGCCGATCTTGTAGACTAGGTTCATCATTCCCTGGTTAATTGCATTAGCAAACTTTGCCCTTAGCACCTTCGCTACATAGCCCTGCCCACCCTGGTCTGCGAGGGTGCTTGTCCAGTGGCCGATCTTGTAGACTAGGTTCATCATTCCCTGGTTAATTGCATTAGCAAACTTTGCCCTTAGCACCTTCGCTACATAGCCCTGCCCACCCTGGTCTGCGAGGGTGCTTGTCCAGTGGCCGATCTTGTAGACTAGGTTCATCATTCCCTGGTTAATTGCATTAGCAAACTTTGCCCTTAGCACCTTCGCTACATAGCCCTGCCCACCCTGGTCTGCGAGGGTGCTTGTCCAGTGGCAGATCTTGTAGACTAGGTTCATCATTCCCTGGTTAATTGCATTAGCAAACTTTGCCCTTAGCACCTTCGCTACATAGCCCTGCCCACCCTGGTCTGCGAGGGTGCTTGTCCAGTGGCCGATCTTGTAGACTAGGTTCATCATTCCCTGGTTAATTGCATTAGCAAACTTTGCCCTTAGCACCTTCGCTACATAGCCCTGCCCACCCTGGTCTGCGAGGGTGCTTGTCCAGTGGCCGATCTTGTAGACTAGGTTCATCATTCCCTGGTTAATTGCATTAGCAAACTTTGCCCTTAGCACCTTCGCTACATAGCCCTGCCCACCCTGGTCTGCGAGGGTGCTTGTCCAGTGGCCGATCTTGTAGACTAGGTTCATCATTCCCTGGTTAATTGCATTAGCAAACTTTGCCCTTAGCACCTTCGCTACATAGCCCTGCCCACCCTGGTCTGCGAGGGTGCTTGTCCAGTGGCCGATCTTGTAGACTAGGTTCATCATTCCCTGGTTAATTGCATTAGCAAACTTTGCCCTTAGCACCTTCGCTACATAGCCCTGCCCACCCTGGTCTGCGAGGGTGCTTGTCCAGTGGCCGATCTTGTAGACTAGGTTCATCATTCCCTGGTTAATTGCATTAGCAAACTTTGCCCTTAGCACCTTCGCTACATAGCCCTGCCCATCCTGGTCTGCGAGGGTGCTTGTCCAGTGGCCGATCTTGTAGACTAGGTTCATCATTCCCTGGTTAATTGCATTAGCAAACTTTGCCCTTAGCACCTTCGCTACATAGCCCTGCCCACCCTGGTCTGCGAGGGTGCTTGTCCAGTGGCCGATCTTGTAGACTAGGTTCATCATTCCCTGGTTAATTGCATTAGCAAACTTTGCCCTTAGCACCTTCGCTACATAGCCCTGCCCACCCTGGTCTGCGAGGGTGCTTGTCCAGTGGCCGATCTTGTAGACTAGGTTCATCATTCCCTGGTTAATTGCATTAGCAAACTTTGCCCTTAGCACCTTCGCTACGTAGCCCTGCCCACCCTGGTCTGCGAGGGTGCTTGTCCAGTGGCCGATCTTGTAGACTAGGTTCATCATTCCCTGGTTAATTGCATTAGCAAACTTTGCCCTTAGCACCTTCGCTACATAGCCCTGCCCACCCTGGTCTGCGAGGGTGCTTGTCCAGTGGCCGATCTTGTAGACTAGGTTCATCATTCCCTGGTTAATTGCATTAGCAAACTTTGCCCTTAGCACCTTCGCTACATAGCCCTGCCCACCCTGGTCTGCGAGGGTGCTTGTCCAGTGGCCGATCTTGTAGACTAGGTTCATCATTCCCTGGTTAATTGCATTAGCAAACTTTGCCCTTAGCACCTTCGCTACATAGCCCTGCCCACCCTGGTCTGCGAGGGTGCTTGTCCAGTGGCCGATCTTGTAGACTAGGTTCATCATTCCCTGGTTAATTGCATTAGCAAACTTTGCCCTTAACACCTTCGCTACATAGCCCTGCCCACCCTGGTCTGCGAGGGTGCTTGTCCAGTGGCCGATCTTGTAGACTAGGTTCATCATTCCCTGGTTAATTGCATTAGCAAACTTTGCCCTTAGCACCTTCGCTACATAGCCCTGCCCACCCTGGTCTGCGAGGGTGCTTGTCCAGTGGCCGATCTTGTAGACTAGGTTCATCATTCCCTGGTTAATTGCATTAGCAAACTTTGCCCTTAGCACCTTCGCTACATAGCCCTGCCCACCCTGGTCTGCGAGGGTGCTTGTCCAGTGGCCGATCTTGTAGACTAGGTTCATCATTCCCTGGTTAATTGCATTAGCAAACTTTGCCCTTAGCACCTTCGCTACATAGCCCTGCCCACCCTGGTCTGCGAGGGTGCTTGTCCAGTGGCCGATCTTGTAGACTAGGTTCATCATTCCCTGGTTAATTGCATTAGCAAACTTTGCCCTTAGCACCTTCGCTACATAGCCCTGCCCACCCTGGTCTGCGAGGGTGCTTGTCCAGTGGCCGATCTTGTAGACTAGGTTCATCATTCCCTGGTTAATTGCATTAGCAAACTTTGCCCTTAGCACCTTCGCTACATAGCCCTGCCCACCCTGGTCTGCGAGGGTGCTTGTCCAGTGGCCGATCTTGTAGACTAGGTTCATCATTCCCTGGTTAATTGCATTAGCAAACTTTGCCCTTAGCACCTTCGCTACATAGCCCTGCCCACCCTGGTCTGCGAGGGTGCTTGTCCAGTGGCCGATCTTGTAGACTAGGTTCATCATTCCCTGGTTAATTGCATTAGCAAACTTTGCCCTTAGCACCTTCGCTACATAGCCCTGCCCACCCTGGTCTGCGAGGGTGCTTGTCCAGTGGCCGATCTTGTAGACTAGGTTCATCATTCCCTGGTTAATTGCATTAGCAAACTTTGCCCTTAGCACCTTCGCTACATAGCCCTGCCCACCCTGGTCTGCGAGGGTGCTTGTCCAGTGGCCGATCTTGTAGACTAGGTTCATCATTCCCTGGTTAATTGCATTAGCAAACTTTGCCCTTAGCACCTTCGCTACATAGCCCTGCCCACCCTGGTCTGCGAGGGTGCTTGTCCAGTGGCCGATCTTGTAGACTAGGTTCATCATTCCCTGGTTAATTGCATTAGCAAACTTTGCCCTTAGCACCTTCGCTACATAGCCCTGCCCACCCTGGTCTGCGAGGGTGCTTGTCCAGTGGCCGATCTTGTAGACTAGGTTCATCATTCCCTGGTTAATTGCATTAGCAAACTTTGCCCTTAGCACCTTCGCTACATAGCCCTGCCCACCCTGGTCTGCGAGGGTGCTTGTCCAGTGGCCGATCTTGTAGACTAGGTTCATCATTCCCTGGTTAATTGCATTAGCAAACTTTGCCCTTAGCACCTTCGCTACATAGCCCTGCCCACCCTGGTCTGCGAGGGTGCTTGTCCAGTGGCCGATCTTGTAGACTAGGTTCATCATTCCCTGGTTAATTGCATTAGCAAACTTTGCCCTTAGCACCTTCGCTACATAGCCCTGCCCACCCTGGTCTGCGAGGGTGCTTGTCCAGTGGCCGATCTTGTAGACTAGGTTCATCATTCCCTGGTTAATTGCATTAGCAAACTTTGCCCTTAGCACCTTCGCTACATAGCCCTGCCCACCCTGGTCTGCGAGGGTGCTTGTCCAGTGGCCGATCTTGTAGACTAGGTTCATCATTCCCTGGTTAATTGCATTAGCAAACTTTGCCCTTAGCACCTTCGCTACATAGCCCTGCCCACCCTGGTCTGCGAGGGTGCTTGTCCAGTGGCCGATCTTGTAGACTAGGTTCATCATTCCCTGGTTAATTGCATTAGCAAACTTTGCCCTTAGCACCTTCGCTACATAGCCCTGCCCACCCTGGTCTGCGAGGGTGCTTGTCCAGTGGCCGATCTTGTAGACTAGGTTCATCATTCCCTGGTTAATTGCATTAGCAAACTTTGCCCTTAGCACCTTCGCTACATAGCCCTGCCCACCCTGGTCTGCGAGGGTGCTTGTCCAGTGGCCGATCTTGTAGACTAGGTTCATCATTCCCTGGTTAATTGCATTAGCAAACTTTGCCCTTAGCACCTTCGCTACATAGCCCTGCCCACCCTGGTCTGCGAGGGTGCTTGTCCAGTGTCCGATCTTGTAGACTAGGTTCATCATTCCCTGGTTAATTGCATTAGCAAACTTTGCCCTTAGCACCTTCGCTACATAGCCCTGCCCACCCTGGTCTGCGAGGGTGCTTGTCCAGTGGCCGATCTTGTAGACTAGGTTCATCATTCCCTGGTTAATTGCATTAGGAAACTTTGCCCTTAGCACCTTCGCTACATAGCCCTGCCCACCCTGGTCTGCGAGGGTGCTTGTCCAGTGGCCGATCTTGTAGACTAGGTTCATCATTCCCTGGTTAATTGCATTAGCAAACTTTGCCCTTAGCACCTTCGCTACATAGCCCTGCCCACCCTGGTCTGCGAGGGTGCTTGTCCAGTGGCCGATCTTGTAGACTAGGTTCATCATTCCCTGGTTAATTGCATTAGCAAACTTTGCCCTTAGCACCTTCGCTACATAGCCCTGCCCACCCTGGTCTGCGAGGGTGCTTGTCCAGTGGCCGATCTTGTAGACTAGGTTCATCATTCCCTGGTTAATTGCATTAGCAAACTTTGCCCTTAGCACCTTCGCTACATAGCCCTGCCCACCCTGGTCTGCGAGGGTGCTTGTCCAGTGGCCGATCTTGTAGACTAGGTTCATCATTCCCTGGTTAATTGCATTAGCAAACTTTGCCCTTAGCACCTTCGCTACATAGCCCTGCCCACCCTGGTCTGCGAGGGTGCTTGTCCAGTGGCCGATCTTGTAGACTAGGTTCATCATTCCCTGGTTAATTGCATTAGCAAACTTTGCCCTTAGCACCTTCGCTACATAGCCCTGCCCACCCTGGTCTGCGAGGGTGCTTGTCCAGTGGCCGATCTTGTAGACTAGGTTCATCATTCCCTGGTTAATTGCATCAGCAAACTTTGCCCTTAGCACCTTCGCTACATAGCCCTGCCCACCCTGGTCTGCGAGGGTGCTTGTCCAGTGGCCGATCTTGTAGACTAGGTTCATCATTCCCTGGTTAATTGCATTAGCAAACTTTGCCCTTAGCACCTTCGCTACATAGCCCTGCCCACCCTGGTCTGCGAGGGTGCTTGTCCAGTGGCCGATCTTGTAGACTAGGTTCATCATTCCCTGGTTAATTGCATTAGCAAACTTTGCCCTTAGCACCTTCGCTACATAGCCCTGCCCACCCTGGTCTGCGAGGGTGCTTGTCCAGTGGCCGATCTTGTAGACTAGGTTCATCATTCCCTGGTTAATTGCATTAGCAAACTTTGCCCTTAGCACCTTCGCTACATAGCCCTGCCCACCCTGGTCTGCGAGGGTGCTTGTCCAGTGGCCGATCTTGTAGACTAGGTTCATCATTCCCTGGTTAATTGCATTAGCAAACTTTGTCCTTAGCACCTTCGCTACATAGCCCTGCCCACCCTGGTCTGCGAGGGTGCTTGTCCAGTGGCCGATCTTGTAGACTAGGTTCATCATTCCCTGGTTAATTGCATTAGCAAACTTTGCCCTTAGCACCTTCGCTACATAGCCCTGCCCACCCTGGTCTGCGAGGGTGCTTGTCCAGTGGCCGATCTTGTAGACTAGGTTCATCATTCCCTGGTTAATTGCATTAGCAAACTTTGCCCTTAGCACCTTCGCTACATAGCCCTGCCCACCCTGGTCTGCGAGGGTGCTTGTCCAGTGTCCGATCTTGTAGACTAGGTTCATCATTCCCTGGTTAATTGCATTAGCAAACTTTGCCCTTAGCACCTTCGCTACATAGCCCTGCCCACCCTGGTCTGCGAGGGTGCTTGTCCAGTGGCCGATCTTGTAGACTAGGTTCATCATTCCCTTCCCCCAGGGGCTCACATCTTGTGGGCGTGGGTTGGCGACCACGGGGCCCCAGCTGAGTCCGGCATTGCTTCCACTTACTTGTGCCGGGCTCCTCTCTGTCTTCTTTCCTGTCGACCTCACTTGGTCAACTCTTGTTCTCTTCTGACCCCGACGGTATTAGGGTATCCGAGGCCTAGGGAGTCTCTTCCTTTCCCGCCTTAATTGGCCCTTGTCTCATCTTTTCTGATTCCCTCCTTCTGCGAGGGGTCAGCCTTCTTCTTCTCTTCCTTTTACCTCCTGCCTTGTGCTCTAGGCCCTTAAGGAGGCAGGGTGTATGTAGCCCCACCACTTCTGGTGCACCCTAGATAATGCTACACCCTCAAGGGCTCATGGCTGGTGAGTTCGGGAGTTGGTGACCCCGAGGGATTCCTGAGCTGGGTCCGTTTTCCCCTTTTGTCCCTTATCTTTGGGGCGGACTCTCTCCTCTTTCACTTTCCTATATGCCTTTCATGGCTCTCATTCCTTCCAAGTCCCTCAATCCGCCTTCTCCGAGGGTTGAGGGCATTTATTTTCCTTCTGTCCTTTTATTTGCCTTATTCTCCTTTAGTTTTCCATTTCTTCTTCTAGTATGTAGGTTATTAGTTAGTTTTAGTTTTAAGTTCGCTTTTCATTTTCATCTTCACGATCACCCAAACCATCAGGGGCCGATAACCTAGATGTTAGGCCCCTTAAAACAACAATTATCATCATCATCATCATCATTCCCTGGTTAATTGCATTAGCAAACTTTGCCCTTAGCACCTTCGCTACATAGCCCTGCCCACCCTGGTCTGCGAGGGTGCTTGTCCAGTGGCCGATCTTGTAGACTAGGTTCATCATTCCCTGGTTAATTGCATTAGCAAACTTTGCCCTTAGCACCTTCGCTACATAGCCCTGCCCACCCTGGTCTGCGAGGGTGCTTGTCCAGTGGCCGATCTTGTAGACTAGGTTCATCATTCCCTGGTTAATTGCATTAGCAAACTTTGCCCTTAGCACCTTCGCTACATAGCCCTGCCCACCCTGGTCTGCGAGGGTGCTTGTCCAGTGGCCGATCTTGTAGACTAGGTTCATCATTCCCTGGTTAATTGCATTAGCAAACTTTGCCCTTAGCACCTTCGCTACATAGCCCTGCCCACCCTGGTCTGCGAGGGTGCTTGTCCAGTGGCCGATCTTGTAGACTAGGTTCATCATTCCCTGGTTAATTGCATTAGCAAACTTTGCCCTTAGCACCTTCGCTACATAGCCCTGCCCACCCTGGTCTGCGAGGGTGCTTGTCCAGTGGCCGATCTTGTAGACTAGGTTCATCATTCCCTGGTTAATTGCATTAGCAAACTTTGCCCTTAGCACCTTCGCTACATAGCCCTGCCCACCCTGGTCTGCGAGGGTGCTTGTCCAGTGGCCGATCTTGTAGACTAGGTTCATCATTCCCTGGTTAATTGCATTAGCAAACTTTGCCCTTAGCACCTTCGCTACATAGCCCTGCCCACCCTGGTCTGCGAGGGTGCTTGTCCAGTGGCCGATCTTGTAGACTAGGTTCATCATTCCCTGGTTAATTGCATTAGCAAACTTTGCCCTTAGCACCTTCGCTACATAGCCCTGCCCACCCTGGTCTGCGAGGGTGCTTGTCCAGTGGCCGATCTTGTGGACTAGGTTCATCATTCCCTGGTTAATTGCATTAGCAAACTTTGCCCTTAGCACCTTCGCTACATAGCCCTGCCCACCCTGGTCTGCGAGGGTGCTTGTCCAGTGGCCGATCTTGTAGACTAGGTTCATCATTCCCTGGTTAATTGCATTAGCAAACTTTGCCCTTAGCACCTTCGCTACATAGCCCTGCCCACCCTGGTCTGCGAGGGTGCTTGTCCAGAGGCCGATCTTATAGACTAGGTTCATCATTCCCTGGTTAATTGCATTAGCAAACTTTGCCCTTAGCACCTTCGCTACATAGCCCTGCCCACTCTGGTCTGCGAGGGTGCTTGTCCAGTGGCCGATCTTGTAGACTAGGTTCATCAATCCCTGGTTAATTGCATTAGCAAACTTTGCCCTTAGCACCTTCGCTACATAGCCCTGCCCACCCTGGTCTGCGAGGGTGCTTGTCCAGTGGCCGATCTTGTAGACTAGGTTCATCATTCCCTGGTTAATTGCATTAGCAAACTTTGCCCTTAGCACCTTCGCTACATAGCCCTGCCCACCCTGGTCTGCGAGGGTGCTTGTCCAGTGGCCGATCTTGTAGACTAGGTTCATCATTCCCTGGTTAATTGCATTAGCAAACTTTGCCCTTAGCACCTTCGCTACATAGCCCTGCCCACCCTGGTCTGCGAGGGTGCTTGTCCAGTGGCCGATCTTGTAGACTAGGTTCATCATTCCCTGGTTAATTGCATTAGCAAACTTTGCCCTTAGCACCTTCGCTACATAGCCCTGCCCACCCTGGTCTGCGAGGGTGCTTGTCCAGTGGCCGATCTTGTAGACTAGGTTCATCATTCCCTGGTTAATTGCATTAGCAAACTTTGCCCTTAGCACCTTCGCTACATAGCCCTGCCCACGCTGGTCTGCGAGGGTGCTTGTCCAGTGGCCGATCTTGTAGACTAGGTTCATCATTCCCTGGTTAATTGCATTAGCAAACTTTGCCCTTAGCACCTTCGCTACATAGCCCTGCCCACCCTGGTCTGCGAGGGTGCTTGTCCAGTGGCCGATCTTGTAGACTAGGTTCATCATTCCCTGGTTAATTGCATTAGCAAACTTTGCCCTTAGCACCTTCGCTACATAGCCCTGCCCACCCTGGTCTGCGAGGGTGCTTGTCCAGTGGCCGATCTTGTAGACTAGGTTCATCATTCCCTGGTTAATTGCATTAGCAAACTTTGCCCTTAGCACCTTCGCTACATAGCCCTGCCCACCCTGGTCTGCGAGGGTGCTTGTCCAGTGGCCGATCTTGTAGACTAGGTTCATCATTCCCTGGTTAATTGCATTAGCAAACTTTGCCCTTAGCACCTTCGCTACATAGCCCTGCCCACCCTGGTCTGCGAGGGTGCTTGTCCAGTGGCCGATCTTGTAGACTAGGTTCATCATTCCCTGGTTAATTGCATTAGCAAACTTTGCCCTTAGCACCTTCGCTACATAGCCCTGCCCACCCTGGTCTGCGAGGGTGCTTGTCCAGTGGCCGATCTTGTAGACTAGGTTCATCATTCCCTGGTTAATTGCATTAGCAAACTTTGCCCTTAGCACCTTCGCTACATAGCCCTGCCCACCCTGGTCTGCGAGGGTGCTTGTCCAGTGGCCGATCTTGTAGACTAGGTTCATCATTCCCTGGTTAATTGCATTAGCAAACTTTGCCCTTAGCACCTTCGCTACATAGCCCTGCCCACCCTGGTCTGCGAGGGTGCTTGTCCAGTGGCCGATCTTGTAGACTAGGTTCATCATTCCCTGGTTAATTGCATTAGCAAACTTTGCCCTTAGCACCTTCGCTACATAGCCCTGCCCACCCTGGTCTGCGAGGGTGCTTGTCCAGTGGCCGATCTTGTAGACTAGGTTCATCATTCCCTGGTTAATTGCATTAGCAAACTTTGCCCTTAGCACCTTCGCTACATAGCCCTGCCCACCCTGGTCTGCGAGGGTGCTTGTCCAGTGGCCGATCTTGTAGACTAGGTTCATCATTCCCTGGTTAATTGCATTAGCAAACTTTGCCCTTAGCACCTTCGCTACATAGCCCTGCCCACCCTGGTCTGCGAGGGTGCTTGTCCAGTGGCCGATCTTGTAGACTAGGTTCATCATTCCCTGGTTAATTGCATTAGCAAACTTTGCCCTTAGCACCTTCGCTACATAGCCCTGCCCACCCTGGTCTGCCAGGGTGCTTGTCCAGTGGCCGATCTTGTAGACTAGGTTCATCATTCCCTGGTTAATTGCATTAGCAAACTTTGCCCTTAGCACCTTCGCTACATAGCCCTGCCCACCCTGGTCTGCGAGGGTGCTTGTCCAGTGGCCGATCTTGTAGACTAGGTTCATCATTCCCTGGTTAATTGCATTAGCAAACTTTGCCCTTAGCACCTTCGCTACATAGCCCTGCCCACCCTGGTCTGCGAGGGTGCTTGTCCAGTGGCCGATCTTGTAGACTAGGTTCATCATTCCCTGGTTAATTGCATTAGCAAACTTTGCCCTTAGCACCTTCGCTACATAGCCCTGCCCACCCTGGTCTGCGAGGGTGCTTGTCCAGTGGCCGATCTTGTAGACTAGGTTCATCATTCCCTGGTTAATTGCATTAGCAAACTTTGCCCTTAGCACCTTCGCTACATAGCCCTGCCCACCCTGGTCTGCGAGGGTGCTTGTCCAGTGGCCGATCTTGTAGACTAGGTTCATCATTCCCTGGTTAATTGCATTAGCAAACTTTGCCCTTAGCACCTTCGCTACATAGCCCTGCCCACCCTGGTCTGCGAGGGTGCTTGTCCAGTGGCCGATCTTGTAGACTAGGTTCATCATTCCCTGGTTAATTGCATTAGCAAACTTTGCCCTTAGCACCTTCGCTACATAGCCCTGCCCACCCTGGTCTGCGAGGGTGCTTGTCCAGTGGCCGATCTTGTAGACTAGGTTCATCATTCCCTGGTTAATTGCATTAGCAAACTTTGCCCTTAGCACCTTCGCTACATAGCCCTGCCCACCCTGGTCTGCGAGGGTGCTTGTCCAGTGGCCGATCTTGTAGACTAGGTTCATCATTCCCTGGTTAATTGCATTAGCAAACTTTGCCCTTAGCACCTTCGCTACATAGCCCTGCCCACCCTGGTCTGCGAGGGTGCTTGTCCAGTGGCCGATCTTGTAGACTAGGTTCATCATTCCCTGGTTAATTGCATTAGCAAACTTTGCCCTTAGCACCTTCGCTACATAGCCCTGCCCACCCTGGTCTGCGAGGGTGCTTGTCCAGTGGCCGATCTTGTAGACTAGGTTCATCATTCCCTGGTTAATTGCATTAGCAAACTTTGCCCTTAGCACCTTCGCTACATAGCCCTGCCCACCCTGGTCTGCGAGGGTGCTTGTCCAGTGGCCGATCTTGTAGACTAGGTTCATCATTCCCTGGTTAATTGCATTAGCAAACTTTGCCCTTAGCACCTTCGCTACATAGCCCTGCCCACCCTGGTCTGCGAGGGTGCTTGTCCAGTGGCCGATCTTGTAGACTAGGTTCATCATTCCCTGGTTAATTGCCATTAGCAAACTTTGCCCTTAGCACCTTCGCTACATAGCCCTGCCCACCCTGGTCTGCGAGGGTGCTTGTCCAGTGGCCGATCTTGTAGACTAGGTTCATCATTCCCTGGTTAATTGCATTAGCAAACTTTGCCCTTAGCACCTTCGCTACATAGCCCTGCCCACCCTGGTCTGCGAGGGTGCTTGTCCAGTGGCCGATCTTGTAGACTAGGTTCATCATTCCCTGGTTAATTGCATTAGCAAACTTTGCCCTTAGCACCTTCGCTACATAGCCCTGCCCACCCTGGTCTGCGAGGGTGCTTGTCCAGTGGCCGATCTTGTAGACTAGGTTCATCATTCCCTGGTTAATTGCATTAGCAAACTTTGCCCTTAGCACCTTCGCTACATAGCCCCTGCCCACCCTGGTCTGCGAGGGTGCTTGTCCAGTGGCCGATCTTGTAGACTAGGTTCATCATTCCCTGGTTAATTGCATTAGCAAACTTTGCCCTTAGCACCTTCGCTACATAGCCCTGCCCACCCTGGTCCTGGCGAGGGTGCTTGTCCAGTGGCCGATCTTGTAGACTAGGTTCATCATTCCCTGGTTAATTGCATTAGCAAACTTTGCCCTTAGCACCTTCGCTACATAGCCCTGCCCACCCTGGTCTGCGAGGGTGCTTGTCCAGTGGCCGATCTTGTAGACTAGGTTCATCATTCCCTGGTTAATTGCATTAGCAAACTTTGCCCTTAGCACCTTCGCTACATAGCCCTGCCCACCCTGGTCTGCGAGGGTGCTTGTCCAGTGGCCGATCTTGTAGACTAGGTTCATCATTCCCTGGTTAATTGCATTAGCAAACTTTGCCCTTAGCACCTTCGCTACATAGCCCTGCCCACCCTGGTCTGCGAGGGTGCTTGTCCAGTGGCCGATCTTGTAGACTAGGTTCATCATTCCCTGGTTAATTGCATTAGCAAACTTTGCCCTTAGCACCTTCGCTACATAGCCCTGCCCACCCTGGTCTGCGAGGGTGCTTGTCCAGTGGCCGATCTTGTAGACTAGGTTCATCATTCCCTGGTTAATTGCATTAGCAAACTTTGCCCTTAGCACCTTCGCTACATAGCCCTGCCCACCCTGGTCTGCGAGGGTGCTTGTCCAGTGGCCGATCTTGTAGACTAGGTTCATCATTCCCTGGTTAATTGCATTAGCAAACTTTGCCCTTAGCACCTTCGCTACATAGCCCTGCCCACCCTGGTCCTGCGAGGGTGCTTGTCCAGTGGCCGATCTTGTAGACTAGGTTCATCATTCCCTGGTTAATTGCATTAGCAAACTTTGCCCTTAGCACCTTCGCTACATAGCCCTGCCCACCCTGGTCTGCGAGGGTGCTTGTCCAGTGGCCGATCTTGTAGACTAGGTTCATCATTCCCTGGTTAATTGCATTAGCAAACTTTGCCCCTTAGCACCTTCGCTACATAGCCCTGCCCACCCTGGTCTGCGAGGGTGCTTGTCCAGTGGCCGATCTTGTAGACTAGGTTCATCATTCCCTGGTTAATTGCATTAGCAAACTTTGCCCTTAGCACCTTCGCTACATAGCCCTGCCCACCCTGGTCTGCGAAGGGTGCTTGTCCAGTGGCCGATCTTGTAGACTAGGTTCATCATTCCCTGGTTAATTGCATTAGCAAACTTTGCCCTTAGCACCTTCGCTACATAGCCCTGCCCACCCTGGTCTGCGAGGGTGCTTGTCCAGTGGCCGATCTTGTAGACTAGGTTCATCATTCCCTGGTTAATTGCATTAGCAAACTTTGCCCTTAGCACCTTCGCTACATAGCCCTGCCCACCCTGGTCTGCGAGGGTGCTTGTCCAGTGGCCGATCTTGTAGACTAGGTTCATCATTCCCTGGTTAATTGCATTAGCAAACTTTGCCCTTAGCACCTTCGCTACATAGCCCTGCCCACCCTGGTCTGCGAGGGTGCTTGTCCAGTGGCCGATCTTGTAGACTAGGTTCATCATTCCCTGGTTAATTGCATTAGCAAACTTTGCCCTTAGCACCTTCGCTACATAGCCCTGCCCACCCTGGTCTGCGAGGGTGCTTGTCCAGTGGCCGATCTTGTAGACTAGGTTCATCATTCCCTGGTTAATTGCATTAGCAAACTTTGCCCTTAGCACCTTCGCTACATAGCCCTGCCCACCCTGGTCTGCGAGGGTGCTTGTCCAGTGGCCGATCTTGTAGACTAGGTTCATCATTCCCTGGTTAATTGCATTAGCAAACTTTGCCCTTAGCACCTTCGCTACATAGCCCTGCCCACCCCTGGTCTGCGAGGGTGCTTGTCCAGTGGCCGATCTTGTAGACTAGGTTCATCATTCCCTGGTTAATTGCATTAGCAAACTTTGCCCTTAGCACCTTCGCTACATAGCCCTGCCCACCCTGGTCTGCGAGGGTGCTTGTCCAGTGGCCGATCTTGTAGACTAGGTTCATCATTCCCTGGTTAATTGCATTAGCAAACTTTGCCCTTAGCACCTTCGCTACATAGCCCTGCCCACCCTGGTCTGCGAGGGTGCTTGTCCAGTGGCCGATCTTGTAGACTAGGTTCATCATTCCCTGGTTAATTGCATTAGCAAACTTTGCCCTTAGCACCTTCGCTACATAGCCCTGCCCACCCTGGTCTGCGAGGGTGCTTGTCCAGTGGCCGATCTTGTAGACTAGGTTCATCATTCCCTGGTTAATTGCATTAGCAAACTTTGCCCTTAGCACCTTCGCTACATAGCCCTGCCCACCCTGGTCTGCGAGGGTGCTTGTCCAGTGGCCGATCTTGTAGACTAGGTTCATCATTCCCTGGTTAATTGCATTAGCAAACTTTGCCCTTAGCACCTTCGCTACATAGCCCTGCCCACCCTGGTCTGCGAGGGTGCTTGTCCAGTGGCCGATCTTGTAGACTAGGTTTCATCATTCCTGGTTAATTGCATTAGCAAACTTTGCCCTTAGCACTTCGCTACATAGCCCTGCCCACCCTGGTCTGCGAGGGTGCTTGTCCAGTGGGCCGATCTTGTAGACTAGGTTCATCATTCCCTGGTTAATTGCATTAGCAAACTTTGCCCTTAGCACCTTCGCTACATAGCCCTGCCCACCCTGGTCTGCGAGGGTGCTTGTCCAGTGGCCGATCTTGTAGACTAGGTTCATCATTCCCTGGTTAATTGCATTAGCAAACTTTGCCCTTAGCACCTTCGCTACATAGCCCTGCCCACCCTGGTCTGCGAGGGTGCTTGTCCAGTGGCCGATCTTGTAGACTAGGTTCATCATTCCCTGGTTAATTGCATTAGCAAACTTTGCCCTTAGCACCTTCGCTACATAGCCCTGCCCACCCTGGTCTGCGAGGGTGCTTGTCCAGTGGCCGATCTTGTAGACTAGGTTTCATCATTCCCTGGTTAATTGCATTAGCAAACTTTGCCCTTAGCACCTTCGCTACATAGCCCTGCCCACCCTGGTCTGCGAGGGTGCTTGTCCAGTGGCCGATCTTGTAGACTAGGTTCATCATTCCCTGGTTAATTGCATTAGCAAACTTTGCCCTTAGCAACCTTCGCTACATAGCCCTGCCCACCCTGGTCTGCGAGGGTGCTTGTCCAGTGGCCGATCTTGTAGACTAGGTTCATCATTCCCTGGTTAATTGCATTAGCAAACTTTGCCCTTAGCACCTTCGCTACATAGCCCTGCCCACCCTGGTCTGCCAGGGTGCTTGTCCAGTGGCCGATCTTGTAGACTAGGTTCATCATTCCCTGGTTAATTGCATTAGCAAACTTTGCCCTTAGCACCTTCGCTACATAGCCCTGCCCACCCTGGTCTGCGAGGGTGCTTGTCCAGTGGCCGATCTTGTAGACTAGGTTCATCATTCCCTGGTTAATTGCATTAGCAAACTTTGCCCTTAGCACCTTCGCTACATAGCCCTGCCCACCCTGGTCTGCGAGGGTGCTTGTCCAGTGGCCGATCTTGTAGACTAGGTTCATCATTCCCTGGTTAATTGCATTAGCAAACTTTGCCCTTAGCACCTTCGCTACATAGCCCTGCCCACCCTGGTCTGCGAGGGTGCTTGTCCAGTGGCCGATCTTGTAGACTAGGTTCATCATTCCCTGGTTAATTGCATTAGCAAACTTTGCCCTTAGCACCTTCGCTACATAGCCCTGCCCACCCTGGTCTGCGAGGGTGCTTGTCCAGTGGCCGATCTTGTAGACTAGGTTCATCATTCCCTGGTTAATTGCATTAGCAAACTTTGCCCTTAGCACCTTCGCTACATAGCCCTGCCCACCCTGGTCTGCGAGGGTGCTTGTCCAGTGGCCGATCTTGTAGACTAGGTTCATCATTCCCTGGTTAATTGCATTAGCAAACTTTGCCCTTAGCACCTTCGCTACATAGCCCTGCCCACCCTGGTCTGCGAGGGTGCTTGTCCAGTGGCCGATCTTGTAGACTAGGTTCATCATTCCCTGGTTAATTGCATTAGCAAACTTTGCCCTTAGCACCTTCGCTACATAGCCCTGCCCACCCTGGTCTGCGAGGGTGCTTGTCCAGTGGCCGATCTTGTAGACTAGGTTCATCATTCCCTGGTTAATTGCATTAGCAAACTTTGCCCTTAGCACCTTCGCTACATAGCCCTGCCCACCCTGGTCTGCGAGGGTGCTTGTCCAGTGGCCGATCTTGTAGACTAGGTTCATCATTCCCTGGTTAATTGCATTAGCAAACTTTGCCCTTAGCACCTTCGCTACATAGCCCTGCCCACCCTGGTCTGCGAGGGTGCTTGTCCAGTGGCCGATCTTGTAGACTAGGTTCATCATTCCCTGGTTAATTGCATTAGCAAACTTTGCCCTTAGCACCTTCGCTACATAGCCCTGCCAACCCTGGTCTGCGAGGGTGCTTGTCCAGTGGCCGATCTTGTAGACTAGGTTCATCATTCCCTGGTTAATTGCATTAGCAAACTTTGCCCTTAGCACCTTCGCTACATAGCCCTGCCCACCCTGGTCTGCGAGGGTGCTTGTCCAGTGGCCGATCTTGTAGACTAGGTTCATCATTCCCTGGTTAATTGCATTAGCAAACTTTGCCCTTAGCACCTTCGCTACATAGCCCTGCCCACCCTGGTCTGCGAGGGTGCTTGTCCAGTGGCCGATCTTGTAGACTAGGTTCATCATTCCCTGGTTAATTGCATTAGCAAACTTTGCCCTTAGCACCTTCGCTACATAGCCCTGCCCACCCTGGTCTGCGAGGGTGCTTGTCCAGTGGCCGATCTTGTAGACTAGGTTCATCATTCCCTGGTTAATTGCATTAGCAAACTTTGCCCTTAGCACCTTCGCTACATAGCCCTGCCCACCCTGGTCTGCGAGGGTGCTTGTCCAGTGGCCGATCTTATAGACTAGGTTCATCATTCCCTGGTTAATTGCATTAGCAAACTTTGCCCTTAGCACCTTCGCTACATAGCCCTGCCCACCCTGGTCTGCGAGGGTGCTTGTCCAGTGGCCGATCTTGTAGACTAGGTTCATCATTCCCTGGTTAATTGCATTAGCAAACTTTGCCCTTAGCACCTTCGCTACATAGCCCTGCCCACCCTGGTCTGCGAGGGTGCTTGTCCAGTGGCCGATCTTGTAGACTAGGTTCATCATTCCCTGGTTAATTGCATTAGCAAACTTTGCCCTTAGCACCTTCGCTACATAGCCCTGCCCACCCTGGTCTGCGAGGGTGCTTGTCCAGTGGCCGATCTTGTAGACTAGGTTCATCATTCCCTGGTTAATTGCATTAGCAAACTTTGCCCTTAGCACCTTCGCTACATAGCCCTGCCCACCCTGGTCTGCGAGGGTGCTTGTCCAGTGGCCGATCTTGTAGACTAGGTTCATCATTCCCTGGTTAATTGCATTAGCAAACTTTGCCCTTAGCACCTTCGCTACATAGCCCTGCCCACCCTGGTCTGCGAGGGTGCTTGTCCAGTGGCCGATCTTGTAGACTAGGTTCATCATTCCCTGGTTAATTGCATTAGCAAACTTTGCCCTTAGCACCTTCGCTACATAGCCCTGCCCACCCTGGTCTGCGAGGGTGCTTGTCCAGTGGCCGATCTTGTAGACTAGGTTCATCATTCCCTGGTTAATTGCATTAGCAAACTTTGCCCTTAGCACCTTCGCTACATAGCCCTGCCCACCCTGGTCTGCGAGGGTGCTTGTCCAGTGGCCGATCTTGTAGACTAGGTTCATCATTCCCTGGTTAATTGCATTAGCAAACTTTGCCCTTAGCACCTTCGCTACATAGCCCTGCCCACCCTGGTCTGCGAGGGTGCTTGTCCAGTGGCCGATCTTGTAGACTAGGTTCATCATTCCCTGGTTAATTGCATTAGCAAACTTTGCCCTTAGCACCTTCGCTACATAGCCCTGCCCACCCTGGTCTGCGAGGGTGCTTGTCCAGTGGCCGATCTTGTAGACTAGGTTCATCATTCCCTGGTTAATTGCATTAGCAAACTTTGCCCTTAGCACCTTCGCTACATAGCCCTGCCCACCCTGGTCTGCGAGGGTGCTTGTCCAGTGTCCGATCTTGTAGACTAGGTTCATCATTCCCTGGTTAATTGCATTAGCAAACTTTGCCCTTAGCACCTTCGCTACATAGCCCTGCCCACCCTGGTCTGCGAGGGTGCTTGTCCAGTGGCCGATCTTTTAGACTAGGTTCATCATTCCCTGGTTAATTGCATTAGCAAACTTTGCCCTTAGCACCTTCGCTACATAGCCCTGCCCACCCTGGTCTGTGAGGGTGCTTGTCCAGTGGCCGATCTTGTAGACTAGGTTCATCATTCCCTGGTTAATTGCATTAGCAAACTTTGCCCTTAGCACCTTCGCTACATAGCCCTGCCCACCCTGGTCTGCGAGGGTGCTTGTCCAGTGGCCGATCTTGTAGACTAGGTTCATCATTCCCTGGTTAATTGCATTAGCAAACTTTGCCCTTAGCACCTTCGCTACATAGCCCTGCCCACCCTGGTCTGTGAGGGTGCTTGTCCAGTGGCCGATCTTGTAGACTAGGTTCATCATTCCCTGGTTAATTGCATTAGCAAACTTTGCCCTTAGCACCTTCGCTACATAGCCCTGCCCACCCTGGTCTGCGAGGGTGCTTGTCCAGTGGCCGATCTTGTAGACTAGGTTCATCATTCCCTGGTTAATTGCATTAGCAAACTTTGCCCTTAGCACCTTCGCTACATAGCCCTGCCCACCCTGGTCTGCGAGGGTGCTTGTCCAGTGGCCGATCTTGTAGACTAGGTTCATCATTCCCTGGTTAATTGCATTAGCAAACTTTGCCCTTAGCACCTTCGCTACATAGCCCTGCCCACCCTGGTCTGCGAGGGTGCTTGTCCAGTGGCCGATCTTGTAGACTAGGTTCATCATTCCCTGGTTAATTGCATTAGCAAACTTTGCCCTTAGCACCTTCGCTACATAGCCCTGCCCACCCTGGTCTGCGAGGGTGCTTGTCCAGTGGCCGATCTTGTAGACTAGGTTCATCATTCCCTGGTTAATTGCATTAGCAAACTTTGCCCTTAGCACCTTCGCTACATAGCCCTGCCCACCCTGGTCTGCGAGGGTGCTTGTCCAGTGGCCGATCTTGTAGACTAGGTTCATCATTCCCTGGTTAATTGCATTAGCAAACTTTGCCCTTAGCACCTTCGCTACATAGCCCTGCCCACCCTGGTCTGCGAGGGTGCTTGTCCAGTGGCCGATCTTGTAGACTAGGTTCATCATTCCCTGGTTAATTGCATTAGCAAACTTTGCCCTTAGCACCTTCGCTACATAGCCCTGCCCACCCTGGTCTGCGAGGGTGCTTGTCCAGTGGCCGATCTTATAGACTAGGTTCATCATTCCCTGGTTAATTGCATTAGCAAACTTTGCCCTTAGCACCTTCGCTACATAGCCCTGCCCACCCTGGTCTGCGAGGGTGCTTGTCCAGTGGCCGATCTTGTAGACTAGGTTCATCATTCCCTGGTTAATTGCATTAGCAAACTTTGCCCTTAGCACCTTCGCTACATAGCCCTGCCCACCCTGGTCTGCGAGGGTGCTTGTCCAGTGGCCGATCTTGTAGACTAGGTTCATCATTCCCTGGTTAATTGCATTAGCAAACTTTGCCCTTAGCACCTTCGCTACATAGCCCTGCCCACCCTGGTCTGCGAGGGTGCTTGTCCAGTGGCCGATCTTGTAGACTAGGTTCATCATTCCCTGGTTAATTGCATTAGCAAACTTTGCCCTTAGCACCTTCGCTACATAGCCCTGCCCACCCTGGTCTGCGAGGGTGCTTGTCCAGTGGCCGATCTTGTAGACTAGGTTCATCATTCCCTGGTTAATTGCATTAGCAAACTTTGCCCTTAGCACCTTCGCTACATAGCCCTGCCCACCCTGGTCTGCGAGGGTGCTTGTCCAGTGGCCGATCTTGTAGACTAGGTTCATCATTCCCTGGTTAATTGCATTAGCAAACTTTGCCCTTAGCACCTTCGCTACATAGCCCTGCCCACCCTGGTCTGCGAGGGTGCTTGTCCAGTGGCCGATCTTGTAGACTAGGTTCATCATTCCCTGGTTAATTGCATTAGCAAACTTTGCCCTTAGCACCTTCGCTACATAGCCCTGCCCACCCTGGTCTGCGAGGGTGCTTGTCCAGTGGCCGATCTTGTAGACTAGGTTCATCATTCCCTGGTTAATTGCATTAGCAAACTTTGCCCTTAGCACCTTCGCTACATAGCCCTGCCCACCCTGGTCTGCGAGGGTGCTTGTCCAGTGGCCGATCTTGTAGACTAGGTTCATCATTCCCTGGTTAATTGCATTAGCAAACTTTGCCCTTAGCACCTTCGCTACATAGCCCTGCCCACCCTGGTCTGCGAGGGTGCTTGTCCAGTGGCCGATCTTGTAGACTAGGTTCATCATTCCCTGGTTAATTGCATTAGCAAACTTTGCCCTTAGCACCTTCGCTACATAGCCCTGCCCACCCTGGTCTGCGAGGGTGCTTGTCCAGTGGCCGATCTTGTAGACTAGGTTCATCATTCCCTGGTTAATTGCATTAGCAAACTTTGCCCTTAGCACCTTCGCTACATAGCCCTGCCCACCCTGGTCTGCGAGGGTGCTTGTCCAGTGGCCGATCTTGTAGACTAGGTTCATCATTCCCTGGTTAATTGCATTAGCAAACTTTGCCCTTAGCACCTTCGCTACATAGCCCTGCCCACCCTGGTCTGCGAGGGTGCTTGTCCAGTGGCCGATCTTGTAGACTAGGTTCATCATTCCCTGGTTAATTGCATTAGCAAACTTTGCCCTTAGCACCTTCGCTACATAGCCCTGCCCACCCTGGTCTGCGAGGGTGCTTGTCCAGTGGCCGATCTTGTAGACTAGGTTCATCATTCCCTGGTTAATTGCATTAGCAAACTTTGCCCTTAGCACCTTCGCTACATAGCCCTGCCCACCCTGGTCTGCGAGGGTGCTTGTCCAGTGGCCGATCTTGTAGACTAGGTTCATCATTCCCTGGTTAATTGCATTAGCAAACTTTGCCCTTAGCACCTTCGCTACATAGCCCTGCCCACCCTGGTCTGCGAGGGTGCTTGTCCAGTGGCCGATCTTGTAGACTAGGTTCATCATTCCCTGGTTAATTGCATTAGCAAACTTTGCCCTTAGCACCTTCGCTACATAGCCCTGCCCACCCTGGTCTGCGAGGGTGCTTGTCCAGTGGCCGATCTTGTAGACTAGGTTCATCATTCCCTGGTTAATTGCATTAGCAAACTTTGCCCTTAGCACCTTCGCTACATAGCCCTGCCCACCCTGGTCTGCGAGGGTGCTTGTCCAGTGGCCGATCTTGTAGACTAGGTTCATCATTCCCTGGTTAATTGCATTAGCAAACTTTGCCCTTAGCACCTTCGCTACATAGCCCTGCCCACCCTGGTCTGCGAGGGTGCTTGTCCAGTGGCCGATCTTGTAGACTAGGTTCATCATTCCCTGGTTAATTGCATTAGCAAACTTTGCCCTTAGCACCTTCGCTACATAGCCCTGCCCACCCTGGTCTGCGAGGGTGCTTGTCCAGTGGCCGATCTTGTAGACTAGGTTCATCATTCCCTGGTTAATTGCATTAGCAAACTTTGCCCTTAGCACCTTCGCTACATAGCCCTGCCCACCCTGGTCTGCGAGGGTGCTTGTCCAGTGGCCGATCTTGTAGACTAGGTTCATCATTCCCTGGTTAATTGCATTAGCAAACTTTGCCCTTAGCACCTTCGCTACATAGCCCTGCCCACCCTGGTCTGCGAGGGTGCTTGTCCAGTGGCCGATCTTGTAGACTAGGTTCATCATTCCCTGGTTAATTGCATTAGCAAACTTTGCCCTTAGCACCTTCGCTACATAGCCCTGCCCACCCTGGTCTGCGAGGGTGCTTGTCCAGTGGCCGATCTTGTAGACTAGGTTCATCATTCCCTGGTTAATTGCATTAGCAAACTTTGCCCTTAGCACCTTCGCTACATAGCCCTGCCCACCCTGGTCTGCGAGGGTGCTTGTCCAGTGGCCGATCTTGTAGACTAGGTTCATCATTCCCTGGTTAATTGCATTAGCAAACTTTGCCCTTAGCACCTTCGCTACATAGCCCTGCCCACCCTGGTCTGCGAGGGTGCTTGTCCAGTGGCCGATCTTGTAGACTAGGTTCATCATTCCCTGGTTAATTGCATTAGCAAACTTTGCCCTTAGCACCTTCGCTACATAGCCCTGCCCACCCTGGTCTGCGAGGGTGCTTGTCCAGTGGCCGATCTTGTAGACTAGGTTCATCATTCCCTGGTTAATTGCATTAGCAAACTTTGCCCTTAGCACCTTCGCTACATAGCCCTGCCCACCCTGGTCTGCGAGGGTGCTTGTCCAGTGGCCGATCTTGTAGACTAGGTTCATCATTCCCTGGTTAATTGCATTAGCAAACTTTGCCCTTAGCACCTTCGCTACATAGCCCTGCCCACCCTGGTCTGCGAGGGTGCTTGTCCAGTGGCCGATCTTGTAGACTAGGTTCATCATTCCCTGGTTAATTGCATTAGCAAACTTTGCCCTTAGCACCTTCGCTACATAGCCCTGCCCACCCTGGTCTGCGAGGGTGCTTGTCCAGTGGCCGATCTTGTAGACTAGGTTCATCATTCCCTGGTTAATTGCATTAGCAAACTTTGCCCTTAGCACCTTCGCTACATAGCCCTGCCCACCCTGGTCTGCGAGGGTGCTTGTCCAGTGGCCGATCTTGTAGACTAGGTTCATCATTCCCTGGTTAATTGCATTAGCAAACTTTGCCCTTAGCACCTTCGCTACATAGCCCTGCCCACCCTGGTCTGCGAGGGTGCTTGTCCAGTGGCCGATCTTGTAGACTAGGTTCATCATTCCCTGGTTAATTGCATTAGCAAACTTTGCCCTTAGCACCTTCGCTACATAGCCCTGCCCACCCTGGTCTGCGAGGGTGCTTGTCCAGTGGCCGATCTTGTAGACTAGGTTCATCATTCCCTGGTTAATTGCATTAGCAAACTTTGCCCTTAGCACCTTCGCTACATAGCCCTGCCCACCCTGGTCTGCGAGGGTGCTTGTCCAGTGGCCGATCTTGTAGACTAGGTTCATCATTCCCTGGTTAATTGCATTAGCAAACTTTGCCCTTAGCACCTTCGCTACATAGCCCTGCCCACCCTGGTCTGCGAGGGTGCTTGTCCAGTGGCCGATCTTGTAGACTAGGTTCATCATTCCCTGGTTAATTGCATTAGCAAACTTTGCCCTTAGCACCTTCGCTACATAGCCCTGCCCACCCTGGTCTGCGAGGGTGCTTGTCCAGTGGCCGATCTTGTAGACTAGGTTCATCATTCCCTGGTTAATTGCATTAGCAAACTTTGCCCTTAGCACCTTCGCTACATAGCCCTGCCCACCCTGGTCTGCGAGGGTGCTTGTCCAGTGGCCGATCTTGTAGACTAGGTTCATCATTCCCTGGTTAATTGCATTAGCAAACTTTGCCCTTAGCACCTTCGCTACATAGCCCTGCCCACCCTGGTCTGCGAGGGTGCTTGTCCAGTGGCCGATCTTGTAGACTAGGTTCATCATTCCCTGGTTAATTGCATTAGCAAACTTTGCCCTTAGCACCTTCGCTACATAGCCCTGCCCACCCTGGTCTGCGAGGGTGCTTGTCCAGTGGCCGATCTTGTAGACTAGGTTCATCATTCCCTGGTTAATTGCATTAGCAAACTTTGCCCTTAGCACCTTCGCTACATAGCCCTGCCCACCCTGGTCTGCGAGGGTGCTTGTCCAGTGGCCGATCTTGTAGACTAGGTTCATCATTCCCTGGTTAATTGCATTAGCAAACTTTGCCCTTAGCACCTTCGCTACATAGCCCTGCCCACCCTGGTCTGCGAGGGTGCTTGTCCAGTGGCCGATCTTGTAGACTAGGTTCATCATTCCCTGGTTAATTGCATTAGCAAACTTTGCCCTTAGCACCTTCGCTACATAGCCCTGCCCACCCTGGTCTGCGAGGGTGCTTGTCCAGTGGCCGATCTTGTAGACTAGGTTCATCATTCCCTGGTTAATTGCATTAGCAAACTTTGCCCTTAGCACCTTCGCTACATAGCCCTGCCCACCCTGGTCTGCGAGGGTGCTTGTCCAGTGGCCGATCTTGTAGACTAGGTTCATCATTCCCTGGTTAATTGCATTAGCAAACTTTGCCCTTAGCACCTTCGCTACATAGCCCTGCCCACCCTGGTCTGCGAGGGTGCTTGTCCAGTGGCCGATCTTGTAGACTAGGTTCATCATTCCCTGGTTAATTGCATTAGCAAACTTTGCCCTTAGCACCTTCGCTACATAGCCCTGCCCACCCTGGTCTGCGAGGGTGCTTGTCCAGTGGCCGATCTTGTAGACTAGGTTCATCATTCCCTGGTTAATTGCATTAGCAAACTTTGCCCTTAGCACCTTCGCTACATAGCCCTGCCCACCCTGGTCTGCGAGGGTGCTTGTCCAGTGGCCGATCTTGTAGACTAGGTTCATCATTCCCTGGTTAATTGCATTAGCAAACTTTGCCCTTAGCACCTTCGCTACATAGCCCTGCCCACCCTGGTCTGCGAGGGTGCTTGTCCAGTGGCCGATCTTGTAGACTAGGTTCATCATTCCCTGGTTAATTGCATTAGCAAACTTTGCCCTTAGCACCTTCGCTACATAGCCCTGCCCACCCTGGTCTGCGAGGGTGCTTGTCCAGTGGCCGATCTTGTAGACTAGGTTCATCATTCCCTGGTTAATTGCATTAGCAAACTTTGCCCTTAGCACCTTCGCTACATAGCCCTGCCCACCCTGGTCTGCGAGGGTGCTTGTCCAGTGGCCGATCTTGTAGACTAGGTTCATCATTCCCTGGTTAATTGCATTAGCAAACTTTGCCCTTAGCACCTTCGCTACATAGCCCTGCCCACCCTGGTCTGCGAGGGTGCTTGTCCAGTGGCCGATCTTGTAGACTAGGTTCATCATTCCCTGGTTAATTGCATTAGCAAACTTTGCCCTTAGCACCTTCGCTACATAGCCCTGCCCACCCTGGTCTGCGAGGGTGCTTGTCCAGTGGCCGATCTTGTAGACTAGGTTCATCATTCCCTGGTTAATTGCATTAGCAAACTTTGCCCTTAGCACCTTCGCTACATAGCCCTGCCCACCCTGGTCTGCGAGGGTGCTTGTCCAGTGGCCGATCTTGTAGACTAGGTTCATCATTCCCTGGTTAATTGCATTAGCAAACTTTGCCCTTAGCACCTTCGCTACATAGCCCTGCCCACCCTGGTCTGCGAGGGTGCTTGTCCAGTGGCCGATCTTGTAGACTAGGTTCATCATTCCCTGGTTAATTGCATTAGCAAACTTTGCCCTTAGCACCTTCGCTACATAGCCCTGCCCACCCTGGTCTGCGAGGGTGCTTGTCCAGTGGCCGATCTTGTAGACTAGGTTCATCATTCCCTGGTTAATTGCATTAGCAAACTTTGCCCTTAGCACCTTCGCTACATAGCCCTGCCCACCCTGGTCTGCGAGGGTGCTTGTCCAGTGGCCGATCTTGTAGACTAGGTTCATCATTCCCTGGTTAATTGCATTAGCAAACTTTGCCCTTAGCACCTTCGCTACATAGCCCTGCCCACCCTGGTCTGCGAGGGTGCTTGTCCAGTGGCCGATCTTGTAGACTAGGTTCATCATTCCCTGGTTAATTGCATTAGCAAACTTTGCCCTTAGCACCTTCGCTACATAGCCCTGCCCACCCTGGTCTGCGAGGGTGCTTGTCCAGTGGCCGATCTTGTAGACTAGGTTCATCATTCCCTGGTTAATTGCATTAGCAAACTTTGCCCTTAGCACCTTCGCTACATAGCCCTGCCCACCCTGGTCTGCGAGGGTGCTTGTCCAGTGGCCGATCTTGTAGACTAGGTTCATCATTCCCTGGTTAATTGCATTAGCAAACTTTGCCCTTAGCACCTTCGCTACATAGCCCTGCCCACCCTGGTCTGCGAGGGTGCTTGTCCAGTGGCCGATCTTGTAGACTAGGTTCATCATTCCCTGGTTAATTGCATTAGCAAACTTTGCCCTTAGCACCTTCGCTACATAGCCCTGCCCACCCTGGTCTGCGAGGGTGCTTGTCCAGTGGCCGATCTTGTAGACTAGGTTCATCATTCCCTGGTTAATTGCATTAGCAAACTTTGCCCTTAGCACCTTCGCTACATAGCCCTGCCCACCCTGGTCTGCGAGGGTGCTTGTCCAGTGGCCGATCTTGTAGACTAGGTTCATCATTCCCTGGTTAATTGCATTAGCAAACTTTGCCCTTAGCACCTTCGCTACATAGCCCTGCCCACCCTGGTCTGCGAGGGTGCTTGTCCAGTGGCCGATCTTGTAGACTAGGTTCATCATTCCCTGGTTAATTGCATTAGCAAACTTTGCCCTTAGCACCTTCGCTACATAGCCCTGCCCACCCTGGTCTGCGAGGGTGCTTGTCCAGTGGCCGATCTTGTAGACTAGGTTCATCATTCCCTGGTTAATTGCATTAGCAAACTTTGCCCTTAGCACCTTCGCTACATAGCCCTGCCCACCCTGGTCTGCGAGGGTGCTTGTCCAGTGGCCGATCTTGTAGACTAGGTTCATCATTCCCTGGTTAATTGCATTAGCAAACTTTGCCCTTAGCACCTTCGCTACATAGCCCTGCCCACCCTGGTCTGCGAGGGTGCTTGTCCAGTGGCCGATCTTGTAGACTAGGTTCATCATTCCCTGGTTAATTGCATTAGCAAACTTTGCCCTTAGCACCTTCGCTACATAGCCCTGCCCACCCTGGTCTGCGAGGGTGCTTGTCCAGTGGCCGATCTTGTAGACTAGGTTCATCATTCCCTGGTTAATTGCATTAGCAAACTTTGCCCTTAGCACCTTCGCTACATAGCCCTGCCCACCCTGGTCTGCGAGGGTGCTTGTCCAGTGGCCGATCTTGTAGACTAGGTTCATCATTCCCTGGTTAATTGCATTAGCAAACTTTGCCCTTAGCACCTTCGCTACATAGCCCTGCCCACCCTGGTCTGCGAGGGTGCTTGTCCAGTGGCCGATCTTGTAGACTAGGTTCATCATTCCCTGGTTAATTGCATTAGCAAACTTTGCCCTTAGCACCTTCGCTACATAGCCCTGCCCACCCTGGTCTGCGAGGGTGCTTGTCCAGTGGCCGATCTTGTAGACTAGGTTCATCATTCCCTGGTTAATTGCATTAGCAAACTTTGCCCTTAGCACCTTCGCTACATAGCCCTGCCCACCCTGGTCTGCGAGGGTGCTTGTCCAGTGGCCGATCTTGTAGACTAGGTTCATCATTCCCTGGTTAATTGCATTAGCAAACTTTGCCCTTAGCACCTTCGCTACATAGCCCTGCCCACCCTGGTCTGCGAGGGTGCTTGTCCAGTGGCCGATCTTGTAGACTAGGTTCATCATTCCCTGGTTAATTGCATTAGCAAACTTTGCCCTTAGCACCTTCGCTACATAGCCCTGCCCACCCTGGTCTGCGAGGGTGCTTGTCCAGTGGCCGATCTTGTAGACTAGGTTCATCATTCCCTGGTTAATTGCATTAGCAAACTTTGCCCTTAGCACCTTCGCTACATAGCCCTGCCCACCCTGGTCTGCGAGGGTGCTTGTCCAGTGGCCGATCTTGTAGACTAGGTTCATCATTCCCTGGTTAATTGCATTAGCAAACTTTGCCCTTAGCACCTTCGCTACATAGCCCTGCCCACCCTGGTCTGCGAGGGTGCTTGTCCAGTGGCCGATCTTGTAGACTAGGTTCATCATTCCCTGGTTAATTGCATTAGCAAACTTTGCCCTTAGCACCTTCGCTACATAGCCCTGCCCACCCTGGTCTGCGAGGGTGCTTGTCCAGTGGCCGATCTTGTAGACTAGGTTCATCATTCCCTGGTTAATTGCATTAGCAAACTTTGCCCTTAGCACCTTCGCTACATAGCCCTGCCCACCCTGGTCTGCGAGGGTGCTTGTCCAGTGGCCGATCTTGTAGACTAGGTTCATCATTCCCTGGTTAATTGCATTAGCAAACTTTGCCCTTAGCACCTTCGCTACATAGCCCTGCCCACCCTGGTCTGCGAGGGTGCTTGTCCAGTGGCCGATCTTGTAGACTAGGTTCATCATTCCCTGGTTAATTGCATTAGCAAACTTTGCCCTTAGCACCTTCGCTACATAGCCCTGCCCACCCTGGTCTGCGAGGGTGCTTGTCCAGTGGCCGATCTTGTAGACTAGGTTCATCATTCCCTGGTTAATTGCATTAGCAAACTTTGCCCTTAGCACCTTCGCTACATAGCCCTGCCCACCCTGGTCTGCGAGGGTGCTTGTCCAGTGGCCGATCTTGTAGACTAGGTTCATCATTCCCTGGTTAATTGCATTAGCAAACTTTGCCCTTAGCACCTTCGCTACATAGCCCTGCCCACCCTGGTCTGCGAGGGTGCTTGTCCAGTGGCCGATCTTGTAGACTAGGTTCATCATTCCCTGGTTAATTGCATTAGCAAACTTTGCCCTTAGCACCTTCGCTACATAGCCCTGCCCACCCTGGTCTGCGAGGGTGCTTGTCCAGTGGCCGATCTTGTAGACTAGGTTCATCATTCCCTGGTTAATTGCATTAGCAAACTTTGCCCTTAGCACCTTCGCTACATAGCCCTGCCCACCCTGGTCTGCGAGGGTGCTTGTCCAGTGGCCGATCTTGTAGACTAGGTTCATCATTCCCTGGTTAATTGCATTAGCAAACTTTGCCCTTAGCACCTTCGCTACATAGCCCTGCCCACCCTGGTCTGCGAGGGTGCTTGTCCAGTGGCCGATCTTGTAGACTAGGTTCATCATTCCCTGGTTAATTGCATTAGCAAACTTTGCCCTTAGCACCTTCGCTACATAGCCCTGCCCACCCTGGTCTGCGAGGGTGCTTGTCCAGTGGCCGATCTTGTAGACTAGGTTCATCATTCCCTGGTTAATTGCATTAGCAAACTTTGCCCTTAGCACCTTCGCTACATAGCCCTGCCCACCCTGGTCTGCGAGGGTGCTTGTCCAGTGGCCGATCTTGTAGACTAGGTTCATCATTCCCTGGTTAATTGCATTAGCAAACTTTGCCCTTAGCACCTTCGCTACATAGCCCTGCCCACCCTGGTCTGCGAGGGTGCTTGTCCAGTGGCCGATCTTGTAGACTAGGTTCATCATTCCCTGGTTAATTGCATTAGCAAACTTTGCCCTTAGCACCTTCGCTACATAGCCCTGCCCACCCTGGTCTGCGAGGGTGCTTGTCCAGTGGCCGATCTTGTAGACTAGGTTCATCATTCCCTGGTTAATTGCATTAGCAAACTTTGCCCTTAGCACCTTCGCTACATAGCCCTGCCCACCCTGGTCTGCGAGGGTGCTTGTCCAGTGGCCGATCTTGTAGACTAGGTTCATCATTCCCTGGTTAATTGCATTAGCAAACTTTGCCCTTAGCACCTTCGCTACATAGCCCTGCCCACCCTGGTCTGCGAGGGTGCTTGTCCAGTGGCCGATCTTGTAGACTAGGTTCATCATTCCCTGGTTAATTGCATTAGCAAACTTTGCCCTTAGCACCTTCGCTACATAGCCCTGCCCACCCTGGTCTGCGAGGGTGCTTGTCCAGTGGCCGATCTTGTAGACTAGGTTCATCATTCCCTGGTTAATTGCATTAGCAAACTTTGCCCTTAGCACCTTCGCTACATAGCCCTGCCCACCCTGGTCTGCGAGGGTGCTTGTCCAGTGGCCGATCTTGTAGACTAGGTTCATCATTCCCTGGTTAATTGCATTAGCAAACTTTGCCCTTAGCACCTTCGCTACATAGCCCTGCCCACCCTGGTCTGCGAGGGTGCTTGTCCAGTGGCCGATCTTGTAGACTAGGTTCATCATTCCCTGGTTAATTGCATTAGCAAACTTTGCCCTTAGCACCTTCGCTACATAGCCCTGCCCACCCTGGTCTGCGAGGGTGCTTGTCCAGTGGCCGATCTTGTAGACTAGGTTCATCATTCCCTGGTTAATTGCATTAGCAAACTTTGCCCTTAGCACCTTCGCTACATAGCCCTGCCCACCCTGGTCTGCGAGGGTGCTTGTCCAGTGGCCGATCTTGTAGACTAGGTTCATCATTCCCTGGTTAATTGCATTAGCAAACTTTGCCCTTAGCACCTTCGCTACATAGCCCTGCCCACCCTGGTCTGCTGAGGGTGCTTGTCCAGTGGCCGATCTTGTAGACTAGGTTCATCATTCCCTGGTTAATTGCATTAGCAAACTTTGCCCTTAGCACCTTCGCTACATAGCCCTGCCCACCCTGGTCTGCGAGGGTGCTTGTCCAGTGGCCGATCTTGTAGACTAGGTTCATCATTCCCTGGTTAATTGCATTAGCAAACTTTGCCCTTAGCACCTTCGCTACATAGCCCTGCCCACCCTGGTCTGCGAGGGTGCTTGTCCAGTGGCCGATCTTGTAGACTAGGTTCATCATTCCCTGGTTAATTGCATTAGCAAACTTTGCCCTTAGCACCTTCGCTACATAGCCCTGCCCACCCTGGTCTGCGAGGGTGCTTGTCCAGTGGCCGATCTTGTAGACTAGGTTCATCATTCCCTGGTTAATTGCATTAGCAAACTTTGCCCTTAGCACCTTCGCTACATAGCCCTGCCCACCCTGGTCTGCGAGGGTGCTTGTCCAGTGGCCGATCTTGTAGACTAGGTTCATCATTCCCTGGTTAATTGCATTAGCAAACTTTGCCCTTAGCACCTTCGCTACATAGCCCTGCCCACCCTGGTCTGCGAGGGTGCTTGTCCAGTGGCCGATCTTGTAGACTAGGTTCATCATTCCCTGGTTAATTGCATTAGCAAACTTTGCCCTTAGCACCTTCGCTACATAGCCCTGCCCACCCTGGTCTGCGAGGGTGCTTGTCCAGTGGCCGATCTTGTAGACTAGGTTCATCATTCCCTGGTTAATTGCATTAGCAAACTTTGCCCTTAGCACCTTCGCTACATAGCCCTGCCCACCCTGGTCTGCGAGGGTGCTTGTCCAGTGTCCGATCTTGTAGACTAGGTTCATCATTCCCTGGTTAATTGCATTAGCAAACTTTGCCCTTAGCACCTTCGCTACATAGCCCTGCCCACCCTGGTCTGCGAGGGTGCTTGTCCAGTGGCCGATCTTGTAGACTAGGTTCATCATTCCCTGGTTAATTGCATTAGCAAACTTTGCCCTTAGCACCTTCGCTACATAGCCCTGCCCACCCTGGTCTGCGAGGGTGCTTGTCCAGTGGCCGATCTTGTAGACTAGGTTCATCATTCCCTGGTTAATTGCATTAGCAAACTTTGCCCTTAGCACCTTCGCTACATAGCCCTGCCCACCCTGGTCTGCGAGGGTGCTTGTCCAGTGGCCGATCTTGTAGACTAGGTTCATCATTCCCTGGTTAATTGCATTAGCAAACTTTGCCCTTAGCACCTTCGCTACATAGCCCTGCCCACCCTGGTCTGCGAGGGTGCTTGTCCAGTGGCCGATCTTGTAGACTAGGTTCATCATTCCCTGGTTAATTGCATTAGCAAACTTTGCCCTTAGCACCTTCGCTACATAGCCCTGCCCACCCTGGTCTGCGAGGGTGCTTGTCCAGTGGCCGATCTTGTAGACTAGGTTCATCATTCCCTGGTTAATTGCATTAGCAAACTTTGCCCTTAGCACCTTCGCTACAGAGCCCTGCCCACCCTGGTCTGCGAGGGTGCTTGTCCAGTGGCCGATCTTGTAGACTAGGTTCATCATTCCCTGGTTAATTGCATTAGCAAACTTTGCCCTTAGCACCTTCGCTACATAGCCCTGCCCACCCTGGTCTGCGAGGGTGCTTGTCCAGTGGCCGATCTTGTAGACTAGGTTCATCATTCCCTGGTTAATTGCATTAGCAAACTTTGCCCTTAGCACCTTCGCTACATAGCCCTGCCCACCCTGGTCTGCGAGGGTGCTTGTCCAGTGGCCGATCTTGTAGACTAGGTTCATCATTCCCTGGTTAATTGCATTAGCA